>QAXF01002931.1:6047-16053 GCA_004335645.1 Dunaliella sp. WIN1
GCACACACACGCACACGCGAGCACAAACACACACACACACACACACACACGCGCGCACACACACCTGCATGTGGCCATTGGCCGCAGCTCGGACCAGGGGTTCTCCATCCTGGGTATCCACAGCACAGCCTGCTGCTAAGAGGGCTGTGATGCTCGATGCATGTCCCCCTGCTGCTGCCAGGCACAGAGCCTCTCCATCCTGTTTGGGAAGCACAGGGGTGTGCATTCATGTGTGCTAGAGTTGGATGCTGGGCTGCATGCTCCCCTGCTTCTGCTTGACACAGAGCCTCTCCATCCTGTTTGGGCAAGCACAGGGGCATGCATTCATGCGTGCTAGAGTTGGATGCTGGGGTGCTTGCTGCCCTGCTTCTGCTAGACACAGAGCCTCTCCATCCTGTTTGGGCAAGCACAGGGGCATGCATTCATGTGTGCTAGAGTTGGATGCTGGGGTGCTTGCTGCCCTGCTTCTGCTAGACACAGAGCCTCTCCATCCTGTTTGGGCAAGCACAGGGGTGTGCATTCATGTGTGCTAGAGTTGGATGCAGAATGCTAGTATAATTGGGTCGGTAGCCTTTCATTCAACAGTACAGCTATAGCAGTGGGGAGTGCACACTGTCGCCCTGGGACTTGCTCTCCAAGCCAGCTTGACAACAACGTGGATTGGAGTGATGTGCTGTTGTAAGGTTGCGCACTCCCCCATACACTTCCCCAACGCCACACAGGGCAGTTCCCACACACTCATCCGACACCACAAGGCCACAACTCACTTGTACCCGTGCATCAGCGCCCCAAGCCAGCAGCAAGCCAAGAGCGTGCGCCTGGCCAAAGCTCGCCGCTGCAAGTAGGGCGGCCTCTCCTGCCTCATGCACCCTTGCTTGGTTGCGGTGCTGGATGGCTGTGGCTCTGGCAGAACCCTGCTGGAGTGTGCTGACTCTGTGCTCTTGGGCTGCGCCACCTTGCTGACCATCCTGCGGCATCTGTGGCTGATGTGGAGGCGCACTATGCTGAAGCTGGCCTTCCTGCCGCACCTGTGGTTGGTGTAGAGGCGGGCCGTGCTGATCCTGACCATCCTGCTGCACTTGTGGTCGACAACGAGGTGAGCCATGCTGCTGCTGCTGCTGCCTCCGCTGCTCATAATCGTGCTGGTGAGCCTGCGGCAGAGGAGACAGGTGGTGTGCTCCGAGTGCAGGTGCCTGCTGCTGCTGCCGCCGCTGCTGCTGCTGCTGCTGGTGAATAAGCTGGTAATCGTGCTGGTGGTCAACGGGGGATCCCTGCTGGGCCAGCGGCAGAGGAGTTAGGAGGTGTGCCCCAAGTGTGGGTGCCTGCTGCAGCACCTGCTGGTGGTCAGCATGGGGTGGAGGTTCCTGCTGGGCCGGCAGCACAGGTGGAAGGGGGTGAGCTCCAAGTGTGGGCGCCTGCTGCGGCACCTGCTGGTGGTCAGCATGGGGTGGAGATCCCTGCTGGGCCAGCAGCACAGGTGGAAGGTGGCGAGCTCCAAGTGTGGGCGCCTGCTGCGGCACCTGCTGGTGGTCAGCATGGGGTGGAGATCCCTGCTGGGCCAGCAGCACAGGTGGAAGGTGGCGAGCTCCAAGTGTGGGCGCCTGCTGCGGCACCTGCTGGTGGTCAGCATGGGGTAGAGATCCCTGCTGGGCCAGCAGCACAGGTGGAAGGCGGTGAGCTCCAAGTGTGGGCGCCTGCTGCGGCACCAGCTGGTGGGGATGGCCTGTGTCACACGCGCGTGGCATGGGGTACCATCCCGCCTCCTCCTGTTCTGTCTCAGCATGCGCAGGCCGAGGGTCTGTTGCCAAGCTGAAAATGAGGTGACGGCGCTTTGATCGCTGGACAGGGGTGCCACCAACACCCTGAGCACCTGCTGCTATGCAACCTGGCACCTCTCCTTGGGGGTGCGGCTGGTGGGGACAAGGGGAGGGTGCATGGCTGGCTGGGGGAGCAGAGCTGTTGCGGAGGCATGAGGCCAAGGGCACGCCCTCTAGCAGGATCTGTGTTTGTGTGTGTGTGTGTGTGTGTGTGTGTGTGTGTGTGTGTGTGTGTGTGTGCGCGCCCAGCTTGTACCCTTAGCATCAGACAGGCATAGGCTGCTCCAGCAATGGCCACGTGTCCCCCTACCACCACGCACCTGCATGCACTCCAGATGGCCGCCTCTGGCAGCAGCAGCTAGTGGCAGCCTGCACAGCTGCTCTGCTGTCCTTGCTGGTGCTGGGGCAGGGTGCGGCTGCCCTGGGCCTTGCCCTGCAAGCACTGCGGCTTGCACTGGAGCCACAGGAGCAGCAACAAGGCCTGGAGGCAGGGCCGCCACCACCTCTGCTTCCACCTCGGCTTGCCCTGCTGCTGGTGCTGCTGCTCCATGTGCAGCAGCTGCGCTATGTGCAGTAGCTGCTCCATGTGCAGTGGCTGCTCCAGGTCCTGTGTGCAATGCTGCTGGCACAGCGCCGGGCACCACAGCAGGGCCTGCCTGCACTTGTGGCGCCACTGCTTCGTTGAAACTTGCACCATGCAACACAGGCGCTGTTGGGCCCCCGCAGCAGCCTGTGGTGTGCTGCGCCCCCATGCTGTTAGCGGGCGCTCCAGCAGCCAGCAAGAGCTGCAAAGTAGGTGTGTGTGTGTGTGTGCGTGTGTGTGTGTGTGTGTGTGTGTATGTGTGTGTGTGTGTGTGTGTGTGTGTACGCGCGCGCGCGCGCGCGCGTTCGCGCGCGTGCATGCAAGCATTGTTTTGGTTTATGGGTCTTGATGGTGGACTGAAAGAGCTACATCAAACTTCCTTATTTTTATGCTACATAATAAGTATTGTGCAGCTGGGCCGCAGAGTGCGTACGTGTCGGGGCGTGTGCCTAGGCGCGTGCCTGTCTGAGTCCCATCATCGCACCCACCTTCCAGCAGCCGAGCGGCTTCATCTTTGCTGGGGTCCAAATTTCCCTTGAACAGAACGGACGATCGGGTATGCCTGCCGTACTGTCGCACCTCGTAGCTATCGCACCCTAGAAGTTTGTTGTACGTGTGCTCCTTTGCGTGCGCCCCAAATAGTGCCATTATGTATTAATTATCTCTGCAGTGACTAATAAATTGGTACTCGGAATTGCAAGCAAGTTTTGCAAGCGAGTTTTTTTGCATCCTGCGGCACCAAATAAATAGTTAACTATGTATCATATTAGGAGTGCTTTAAATGTTGGCCAGCAAGGCCACAGCCATCGACAGCAAGCACCCACCCCCTCATCTCCTCGCACCTGGAGCCAGTCTGAGGGCAGCAGTGCACCAGTGTTGCATCCCTGCAGCTTAACCCATGAAATCAGCTTCCCCAGCCTGTCAGCCTGTTTGCGCTTGTTCAATGGCGCTGGCAGTGATGATGTTATGCTGCGGTCTTTCCTGGAGCAGCTGGAGAGTGAGTCCACCTGCTATAATTACTTGCAACATTTTGTTTACAAGGCTTCTCGTTGTGCTCAATAACTAATCTCAGCTGTCAACATACTTCATGCTGCACGCTCACCATCTGCAGTGGCAGAAAGGGCTGGCAGTGCCCCTGAGAAGCTGGACGGCACTGCTACCAAGTGCCAAAGCAAAATGGGCCCCAGCAGGCCCATCCAGGAGCTGCAGCTTGCCACACCTCAACTGGAGGGCCAGGTGGCCAAATTGGAAGGCCTCGCCCAAGGCGCATGCAATGCTCCTGTGCCTTGCTTAGGCCTGCAGCCGCAGCATCAGCCAGCAGCCTCCTCCCCAGTGCTTGCCTCGTCCACGAGCTCTCCAAGCTCACACGGGTGCCTCCCTGTCGCTGGAGCCCATGCTACCATTCCCCCACCTGCGTCCACAGCCCCTGCCTCACCAGTAGCCAGCACAGGTGCAGGAAATACACAGATGGAGAGGCATGTTGGCCAAAGTAACCAAGGCACCACAGGCTTGCATGCAGCTCTTGGGTCACCAACGACGAGCAGGCAGCAACAACTAGCTAAGGCAGGGGCTGAGGGGCAGCATCCACACCAGCAGCAGCAGGAGCCAGAACTTCTGTGTGAGACAGAGAACCAAATCGAGCCTCAGTCCTCATCAGCCTGTGCAAGCAAACACTGCCAAGGAGCTGTTGGGAGTATGACCACAGCCGCACCAGTCTCCGAGCCCGAGCACCACCAGCCACACGCGCAACAATTGCTCAGGGAACCACCAGCAGCAGCAGGAACAAGGTCAGCGCAGGCAGCTCCTGAGGCAGCGCTTGTGGTGGAAGCCGATCATGCTGCCTTTCAGTGCCACAGTACAGGCCCCAGCGCAGGCCCCAACAAGGGGGGGGCCATCATACAGCCCACAGCACAGCTCACAGCACCTGCCACAAAGCCGTGCAAAGTAGGGCTCCTGCCGCCTCGCATGCTGCCAAGTGGAGCTGCAAGTGTGCCTGTCAAGCCCCTGATGCCGCCCCACAGCAACAAGCAGCAACAACAGCAGCAGCCCAGCAACCGTGCTCCTCCTGCAACACACTCCAAGGGCCCGCTCCCACTGCTTGTCAGCGCACCTCAAAACCAGAAGCAGCAACAGCAACAGCAGCAGGCAGCGCAAGGCGCTCATCCAGAACAGCAAGCACAGCGTGCACAGCACGCCTCCGCAGATCACCCCGCTCTTAATGTGGAGCCAGTGTCTGAAACTGCTGCAGCAGGGCGGCAGCTAGCTGAGCTCCCCTTGGTACCTGAGGTACCAGAGAACATGGAGCCGCAACAACAGCAAGCAGAACACCAAGAGCAGCAGCAGCAGCGGCAGCAGCAACGAGACCAGGAGGCCGATGAGCTGCAGCGGCAACAAATTAAGCAGCACACACTTGTCCCAGCACGACACCCTCTCATGCAGGTGCAGAACCAGCAGCTGCATCCGGTGGCTGCCTCCTTCAAGTACCACATCAGCCAAGACACGCAAGAAGGTGAGGGTCGAGATCCATGGTATGAAGCTTGCAGGATTAAAGGAAGGTGTTGCACTTGCAGGCTGTAATTTGGTGCCTCAGGCCGGAAATGGATCGGCGCCCAGGGGTGAACTGCACTGTACGTACGCGTTTGCTTTGCCTCAGAGCCACCCCCTACTCAGTGTGAGTGTATATATATGTGTACGTGCAAACACGAAGCACAGTTGTGCAGAAAGTATTTTTGGGTGGCCTATTGACGGGCTTAAGGCAGGTCAGGACGCAAAGAAGGGTGCGTGAGGTGTTGCGTTTGGAATGAGTAACAAAGAACCTGTAGCCCATCTACCGCCCTGCAGAGAGCGAAAATGAGAAGTGTGCATCTGACCTGCTCTCGGTTCGCGTCACTTTTGCACCTAGATGCTGGGGTACCCCCCTACCCTCTCTCTGTTACCAGATCTAACTAATCTGATCTGACTGGGATAATGCCGACCAAAAGCTAGGATATCACTAATTTATAATGCTTGGGGTCGGACTATTGGGGCCTATATTGTACTTCCTGATCAATTCCCGTCTAATTTTGAATCCAGATGGGGGAGACAAGGGCACCCCTCACAACATGACCTTATTTGTTCCACATCATTATGAAATATTTAAGAGTCGGGCCAGGAACAGGTTGTAATTAAACGAATCAATGAGTGCGAAATTGCGGGAATGGCCCTCTGCCTTAATGTCACCTCATTCTTGCGCTCACCACATTTACATGAGGTTTGAAATGCCCCTTCTCAAAAGATGCAGTTAGGGCTGTCTAATGCAATACCAGATGGGGCCAGCTGAGGCCTAGAGCAGGGGTACCAGTTTGGTGCTCGTACTGTAGGGTGCTTGTGGCATGCTGCTGTTAAACCCGTTGCTAGCATGCAGCCTGTTTGTTTATATATATATACATGTACGTATATCTATATGTATAAATATACGTACGTAAATCTATATGTATATATATGTAGCTCTAGAACTTGGAAGTTGCCCGTCAGGGTGGCACGAACAATAAGCAGCAGAAACACGACGCTGCAAAATCACCTTATTCCCAGATCACCTACTGCACCAAAGTTGGTGATGACTAGCGATTGGAGCCCATGTACCAAAATATTTGCTGTAGAGCGTCCTCGTGCTTGATCGCATGTCTGTTAAGTTTCCTGCTACTTCCCAGTTACAAAAGTCAGCCTACACGGTGTAAAGGAAGCTGCAATCAGCCCCATCCATACCAGCCTTTATGCAATTGCTTTTCTGAATGTGGGAAATGTCTTGTTCAGAGTTGAAGCGTGTTCTGACCCTTAAAGGCAATGGCTGGTGTTAAATTTGGGTGACCTGGATGCCCAATTATTAGGTTCCTCAGTCCAGAGCACCTAGGCATCCTATCCTTTTCAACCCTAATTTAGCTCGCATGAATGCAACTTACATAAGGTAAGGGATGGTCCAGATAATCTGCTCAGCCGACCCCCTCCTACAACAAATAAGCAATCATAGATGCATCAATGCTGCTCAAAGGGGGATACTAAAACATTTTTTGTGCGCCAGGTCATCCTTAATTGCTGTAGGAGGGTAAGTACCTGTAAACTTTGACAACATATTACCTTGCTCCCTTGTTTGCATAGATATGCTTCCTATGGATTGACTCTTACTGAAAAACATGTCACCCATTCCAATTCCACAAGAGAATAAGAACGTAGACTTGTGAGTGTGAAGAAGTTAAAGTGCCTAGGCTTTGATGTGCTCCCCATTTGGCTGACTGTGTGCCCTGAGCATACATAAGGCAAGCTCATTACCTTTAAAAACATCAAAGATTTGTCAGTCAGTGGATGCCAGCAAGAGTGTCCTGCAAGGGATTTCCTTCAACTTGGTGCTTGTGCGTCTCCATGCTGTGCTGTGCACTATTGCCTGATACTCATCTGAACTCTGTCCTTCCACCTCATTCCTCAATAGCTTGTATAAGCACAGCTCTGTTGGACGCTCTTTTTTATGCACAATTGAAGATACATGCTGGGTTGCAAGAAGTGCACGAACATACTGCAACTCCTTCACTTATGCTTGTTCAAGCATCAGGGTTAGCACATCAGCCTGTGCAGCATCTTCACTTGACCTAGCACATCTTGCATAAAAGCTTCAACAATATGACCAGTATGCGATACACTATCATACTCCCACTGAACTTACATTACTTCTGTAAGCAGGGTGATGCTGACCTCATTTACGGCAATGCCCTCTTCCTATGTTCTGAATGACTCACGTGTTGTCTGCCTACCCTTTCTTACAGGCATGCAAAACCAGGCGCCGCTAGACCCCCAGCAGCATCTGCCGCCATGCCACCAGCTGCATCCAGGACACAGCCACAATGCTGCAAGTGGTGTGACCATGCCACAGCAGCATCACCCCCAGCAGCCCGGGCCGCATGC
The DNA here is from genome assembly GCA_004335645.1 of Dunaliella sp. WIN1. Classification (NCBI taxonomy): domain Eukaryota; kingdom Viridiplantae; phylum Chlorophyta; class Chlorophyceae; order Chlamydomonadales; family Dunaliellaceae; genus Dunaliella; species Dunaliella sp. WIN1. The sequence continues at coordinate 13,380 of QAXF01002931.1, forward strand.
ACAGTACAACTCGCGCACACAAGTGTTCGGGAAGCACTGCAGCATACTGCAACAACAGCAGCAGCAGCAGCCATCCCTGCTTGACCATCAGCAGCAACCCCACCAACCCCGGCAGTCCTACCCAGCCCAGCAGCAGCAGCAGCTCTACTCACCACACCAGCAGCAGCAGCAGCAGCTCTACTCACCACACCAGCAGCAGCAGCAGCAGCAGCAGCAGCAGCAGCAACAACAGCAACACTGGTGCCCCTCTATGCCACTGCCAGTTTGTGCTGGTGCTTGGCAGGCTGTCACCAGTGCAGGAGGCCCTGATCCAGCATCTGTGCCAATGCAGCCAGCTGCCTTTATGCCTCAGCTTCAACCTGCGATGCTGCCCCAAGTGAGCAGCTCCGAGGTCCATGCTGCTGGTCCTATGCGAGTGCCTTTCAGCATGGGGCAGGCAGCCTTGCAGCAGCAGCAGCAGCAGCAGCAGCAGCAGCAAGTGCTCAGTGGTCCCTTAGGGCAGGCAACGCCACCATGGCAGTTCCACCTGCAGCAGCAACACCCACATCAGCAACACCAGATTCAGTCTCTCCACCTTCAGCAACAGTATCATCATCAACAGCAGCAGCAGCAGCAGCAGCAGCAGTATCAGCAGCAGCAGTATCAGCAGCAGCAGCAGTATCATCATCAGCAGCAGCAACAGCAGCAGCAGGCCCGGCATCAGGCCTGCCTCCCTTTTGGGGCTTCCTTCCAACCAGCCCCACCAGCCTTGCCTGCCATACAAGCTATGGCACACCTCCAAGAATCCATGCCGTTCACAACACCCCCCATTCCACTAGCATCCCATGGCTTTCCAGGCCATGCCATCAACCCTACTGGCTGGCAAGGGCCAGCACAGAATGCAGGCTCAGTGTGCACCCCAGCTCAAGCACCGTACCATAGATCACATGCCACCCAAGGCCAATCAGCCCATGCCCACCCTCCCCCTCTTGCTACGGCAGCTGCTCACCCAACAAGCTTTCAGGAGGGCTTGCACGCGCAGGCTGGTGGTGCACCTGATCATTCCAGCAGCAGGCTTGCCCCCCACATCACCAGCAGCACTCCAGCACACATCAGTGCCCATCCATGGCAGGCTCGTAAACTGTCGGTTGGCGGCAGTCATGCTCAGCAGCTGCACCAGCAGCAGCTGCAGCAGCACCAGCAGCAGCAGCAGCAGCACCAGCAGCAGCAGTACCAGCAGCAGCAGCAGCAGCAGCAGCAAGCTCCCAGCTGCAACGCAGCAGCCCATCCACAACAGCAGGCCAGCTGCCCCATGGGGGGCCCTGTGGCAGAGGGCGGGTTCATGCGCGCCAACAACACCCCCATCCACGTGAGTGCCGCGGCTGTGGCCAGGTCTGGCGCGTGGCTGTGGGAGGAAGACAGGGGGGAGGAGGCCAAGGGAGCAAAGGCCAAGGGGGCTGCACCACACTTGCAGCCGCCCAACAAGCCACTCACCAGGCTGCTGAAACAGGTGGGCAAGCCACCAGGGCTCGCCCCTGCTCCTGCTGGGGCTATAGCAGCAGCAGGGCCTGGCCCTGGTCACGTCAAGGCAGCAGCACCGGCCACAACACAGGCGCCTCCAGCCAGAGCAGGGGTAGGACCTGGTGCTCACAGCGCTGGCGGCGCACAGGTACACTTAATGCCTGACAGGGCGGGGCCAGCTCCAGCACACATTGTAGCAGCAGGGGCAGCGGTGACACCACCACCACCAACAACAACAGCAGTGCAAACAGCGCCAACAGCACCACAGGCAGCGGCAGCAATCCCTCAAGCAGCAGCACCTCACGCACCCTCAGAAGCTCCTCAAGCAGCAGCACCACGTGCACCGTCACCAGCTCCCCAAGCAGCAGCATCACATGCGCCATCAGCAGTTCCTCAAGCAGCAGCTACACGTGCACCGTCAGCAGCACCACAAGCAGCAGCACAACTGACAGCAACACCCCCAGCACCCCCAGGACCAAGGCAGCTGGCCTTGCCTGCTCAGCAGACCCCGCAGCCTGCTCGATCTGCTGCCCAACCTGCTGCCCAGGCTGAGGGGGAGCCATCAAGCAGTGCAGCTTCTGCCCGCCCCTTGCGCACGCCTGGTGGCCTGCCCATGAAGCCTGCAGGCACGTACAAGCCTCAGGTACGTGATCGGCAGCTTGCAAGCTCCTTATCCACGTGCTTTTGCTTACAAGGCAGGAAAGTACAGGCCTGGGGTGTGTGATTGGCAGCCGGCAAGCTCCTTGTTTGTGTGCTTTTGTGCTTGCTTACAAAGCAGGCAAATGTAGGCCGATAGAATTGCGTGGTCAAAGGCTTGCAAGCTGCTTGTTTGTGTGCTTTTGTGCTTGCTTACAAAGCAGGCAAGTACAAGCCTTAGGCGACAGCTTGCAAGCTGCTTATTCACATGCTCAGGTACAAAGCGAGGACGTACAGACTTCAGCTGCGTGGTTGAATGCTTGTAAGCTCCATGCACTTGTGCTGTTTGTGCTTGCTCACAATGCTGTGAGTGTGTGGATTAAAGCCTGGCCTGGCTGATTTTATCGATGATGCATGTTTGTTACAGGTTGATCTGTGTCCTTAGCATAATATTACTTGGCCAAGCAAAGCACGTGCAGCCCTGAAGTGTGTGTGTGTGTGTGTGTGTGTGTGTGTGTGTGTGTGTGTGTGTGTGTGT
>QAXF01002931.1:19542-34908 GCA_004335645.1 Dunaliella sp. WIN1
GTGTGTGTGTGTGTGTGTGTGTGTGTGTCCAAAGCTTGCTTTGTCCTCTCGTCAATGAATTGAGCACGTGTACCAGCCGGTGATATGGATAGCGCAGCTATACAGCATGCTTTAATGGAACACGTCACTCCTACATACAGGTGCTCCTTTTGCTCTCGCTGCTCTTGCGGGTTCAGGGCGCCAGCAGCAGAGTGTGCAGCCATCGTCCCCTGCAGCAGCACCATGCGCAGCTGCTCAGTCAGTGCCAACAACAGCAGCAGAGCCAGCAGCAGCAGCTGCGGCGGCGGGATCAATGCCACGCACAGCTGCTCAGGCAGTTCCATCAACACAGGCAGAACCAGCAGCAGCAGAACCAGCAGCCGTGTCACTAGCGGCGGCTCAAGCATTACTGGCAGAAGTAACAGCAGAAGGAGGGGCAGCACTTCTTACAGCATCCGCAGCAGCAGCGCCACAAGCGGAGCAGGTACAAGCAGGGCAAGCAAATGCAGCAGCAGTGCCACAAGCAGAGTCAACAGATGCAGCAGCCGCAGGAGCAGCAGCACCACCATCACAAGCAGCACAAGCAGAGCTGGCACAAGCATGGCAAGCTGACGCAGCAACACCATCACAAGCAGAGCCAAGAGATGCAGCAGCCACAGCAGCAGTACCACAAGCAGAGGCGCCACAAGCAAGGCAAGCAGATCCAGTAGCACCACAAGCAGTGCAAACAGAGCCAGCTCAAGCAGGGCAAACAGATCCAGCAGCACAAGCAGAGCCGGCACGAGCAGGTCAAGCAGATCCAGCAGCACCCCCACCAGCAGCACAAGCAGCACCGGCTAGCCCAACCGCAGCAGAGCCTGAACAGGGTGCGACTAGGAGCAAAATGCAGCGAGCTCCCTGTGTGACAGGCGAGGTGGCGCCTGCTCAGCAGTGTCCCCCCCCGCTCAAGCCCCATGCGCCCCCCACACTCTCACAACTGCCTGAGCCTACCTCCCCTGATCCAGCAGCCCAGGCACCCCCCCCTTCTCAGCCTCCCCCCTCACCAGCACCTCACAATGAAAGCTTGCGTGCGTCTGAGCCACAGCCTCCCTCACCACGCTCTCCGCGTAAAACGCATGAGCCAGCAGCAGTTGCAGATCCCCCATGCCTTCCTCAAGGGCCGTTTGCACACACGCATGTGTCTGAGCCACAGCCTATCTCACCTCACTCACCGCGCAATGCTCACGAGCCGGCAGCACCTGCGTCACCGTGCGTGCTCCCAGGTCCAGGTCATGCTGCTTCGGGTGTGCCCTTCAACCCACTAGAGCCATCAGCAGTGCTGCTCATGCAACCAAGCCCCTCTGCCATTGGTGCGCAGCAGGGAGGCTTGAATGAGCAAGGGCCAGCTCCTCAAGCAGCCGCACAACCTGGACCTACTGGAGCTGCGTCAGCAGCAGGAGGGGTAGGAGCAGCAACTACAAGGGGAAAGGAAGGAGCGGCTAGTGGCGCCCAAGAGCCTGTTGGAGCAGCGGGAGAGGCAGCAGCGCTGACGGGGGAAGTGGCAGCAGCAGCAGCAGCAGCCCATGGGACCTCGGAAGCAGCAGCAGCAGTACATGAGGCGGCATCAGTGGACAACACCATTGATCCAGCTGCAGACAACGGAACCCGCATGCCAGCAGGGGACAGCACCACAGAGCCAGCTGCAGCCAACAGAACTCACATGCCAGCAGCGGACAGCACCACAGAGCCAGTTGCAGCCATCAAGACCCACATATCAGCAGCAGGGCCCAAAGGATTTGAAGGGACAGCTGACAGCACCAAAGGTCCAGCCGCAGCCAACAGGGCCCACACGCCAGCAGCAGACAGCAGCACAGATTTAGCAGGGACAGCTGGTGAGGCAGTGGGCCAACAAGATGATGCAGCAGGAGCAGCCGGTGTTGTTGGTCACCATGGGCCTGTGGCGCTAGGTGGGGCAGCAGCACCTGGTGCTGCCTCAGGGGCAGCGACAGCAGTGCAAGCAGCAGCACCTAATAATGCCACAGGGGCAGCCACGGCAGTGCAAGCAGCAGCACCTAATATTGCCTCAGAGGCAGCGACGGCAGTGCAGTCAGCAGCTGCAATCAATGCAAAGGAAGCAATAGCAGCAACCAGCCCCAAAGGCGGCAGCCGCTCTCTAGACTGTCAGCAGCTTCCACCTCCCAAGAGGCAGAAGTTCCAGCCCCCGGTGTGGGCAGCTGCCCAGAGCGGATGCCCAGCTCCAGGGCTGCTGAGTTGGGAACAGCATGGCCAGTTTGTGCAGGAGCAGCAACAGCAACAAGAGCGCGAGCCCGGGCAGCAGCAGCAGCAGCAGCAAGAGCAGCAGCACATAGGCTCGACCTCAAGGTATGGGGGCTTCCAGACCGGCAACAATGTCCCTGTGCATGCCAGGCCAGAGGCACTGCTCAGAGCCGCAAGGCTCTTTGACTGCGCGCCCACGGACCAGCAGCAGCAGCAGCACCACCACCAGCAAGGCCAGCCCGAGCAGCATCAAGTGAGTGGGCATGGGCAGCAGCAGCAGCAGCAGCCGCCAGATCAGTCCTTGCAGGCTAGACGGCATGGAGGGCAGCAGTACACGCATGTTACAACGCTTGAAGAGTCAGGTCAGCCTGTGCGTGCTGGTACCTGCGAGGGGCACCAGCAATGGGATGAGCAGAAACAGGAGAGCACAGGCCCTGTGTACACGGGCTTCACAACCGGGGCAGGCAAGAAGGTGCATGCCAAGCCAGATGCGCTGCTCAAGGCAGCAAAGCTCTTTGACTGCACCCCAACGGACCAGCAGCAGCAGCAGCAGCCCTACCAGCAAGGTCAGCCCGAGCAGCATCAAGTGAGTGGGCATGTGCAGCAGCAGCTGCTGTCAGATCGGTGCTTGCAGGCTGGACAGCAAGGGGGGCAGCAGCTGCAATGCGCGCGAGATTTAATGTTTACAGAGTCAGGTCAGCCTGGTACCTGCGAGGGGCACTGGCAAGGGCATGAGCAGCAACAGGAGAGCACGGGCCCTGTGTACATGGGCTTCACAACTGGGGCAGGCAAGAAGGTGCATGCCAAGCCAGATGCGCTGCTCAAGGCGGCAAAGCTCTTTGACTGCACACCCGTGGGCCAGCAGCAGCAGCCACTTGCGCATCAGGCTGTGCAATCTCCCCTGCAAGATCCCAGGCAGGAGGAGGAAGTGCGTGAGTGTCAGCAGCAGCAGCAGCCGGCAACCACAGTCTTAGGGTACCCAGGCTTCTCGACTGGGCTCGGCCAGGCGGTGCAAGCCAACCCAGACGCAATGCTCAGAGCTGCAAAGCTCTTTGCCAGCTCGCCCACAGACCAGCAGCAGCAGCCCTTACACCAGGCTGTGCAAGCTCCGCGTCAAGACCATATGGAGGAGAAAGCGTGTGAGCAACAACAGCAGCAGCAGCAGCAGCAGCAGGGGCAGCAGCAGCGACCGACAACACCTGGATTCTCCACAGGGACTGGCCAGGCAGTGCAAGCCAAGCCAAAGGCACTGAAGCTGGTTGCAGGACTCTTCGACGACCTGCTCGAGGAACAGCCCCGGCCAGGGCAACAGCAGCAACAGCAACAGCAACAGCCGACACTTGGAATCTCAAAGTACCCAGGCTTCTCGACAGGGACTGGCCAGGCAGTGCAAGCCAACCCAGAGGCACTGAAGCAAGCTGCAAAGTTGTTCAATGACGCGCTCGGGGACCAGCCTCAGCCAGGGCAACAGCAGCAGCAGCAGCAGCGAGGTTATCAAAGCCACGTGCAGGGTTGCAACAGCAGCTGGGTTGAAGCCAATGCTCAGAGCAATGTGGACCGAGAGGGAGCTGAGGGGCGGCAGCACCAAGGCCCAGGGCCCACCAGACCAGCTAGCATGGCAGACAGTGTAGCACCAGCAGCAGCTGAAGGCGTTGGCTGTGCAGGGCAGCAAGGGGATGGTGGTGGTGGGCCGCACCAAGTCAGTGCAGCCAGCATGGCAGACAGTGCAGAACCAGCGGCAGCTGAAGGCGTTGGCTGTGCAGGGCAGCAGGGGGATGGTGGTGGGGGGCTGCAGGCTGCAGCAAGGGAGAAGCCTGTGACAGCAGATGGCCCTGGCCAGCAAGCAGACCGTGCTGATGGTGTTAATCATGAAGGCGTGAGCTGCGCTGAGCAGCAGGACGCTCCAAGGGGCGGGGATGTAGCGGCGAGTGAGGTCACGCCCTGTGGCAAGCAGGGCCCCCTGGACGCTGTGCACTATGTGCCCTGCACTTCATTTCGTGCGCCTGCTCCTGCCGGCCTTCATGTTGGCCCTGACCCCATCAGCTCTGACCCCCCTGTACCCTTTGTGCCACGCACCCCACTCGCCACGGCCTCCCCTGCTGGCCTGCCTGCCCCCTCGACCATGCCACCTCCAGCAGCACACAGCCCTGTGCCTTGCACACCAGCACCACAGGGTCGCGCACCCTTGCAGCCCACTGTGCCTGGGTCTGCATCACACGCTGCCAGCAGCAGCACTGCAGGCGCTGCTCTACCAAGCACCGGGAGGTACGTGGCTGGCTCATTGGGCGTGCACAGCAAACAGGCAGTGGGAAGTACATTGCTAGCTCGTGGGGTGTGTACAGCAAATAGGCACTGGAAGGTGCGTGGCTGGCTCATTGGGCGTGCACAGCAAACAGGCAGTGCGATGTACGTGGCTAGCTCGTGGGGTGTGCACAGCAAACAGGCAATGGAAGGTGCTGGTTAGCTCGTGGAGTGTGCACAGCAAATAGGCAACGGATAATATGTGGTCAGCTCGTGGGATGTGCCCAGCAAACAGGCACTAAAAGGTACGTGGCTAGCTCGTGGGATGTGCGCAGCAAGGTTAGGCAGCATGTTGTGGGGGCAGCCCCACTTGTAGCTGCTCCAAGTGTTGCGCATGCCACATGAAGAGGAGCTGGTTGGCATGTAGTCTGTTGCACCTGAGCAGGTCCTGGACGCTGATGTCTGCTCAAGGCATTGTGACCTCTTTCATAAGCTGCGTAGTACTGTGGATTACTCAGAGAAAAGTGATGTATGCATCCATAACTCCGACCTGATACTGACCTTCCAATGCACAAGAACCCATCTGTGGCTCAAATTCAGCTCATGCTTGATGCAGGCTTCTTTCCGCGGCTCATGCTCTACAAGACTTGTTGCTCATGAATTCTGGCACTCCCTGCACCTCATGCTCTCCACAGAAGTCCGCCCCTGGCTCTGTGTTAGGCTCTATCTGTGACTCTTGCTCTGTCTGTGACCCTGTGTGTGAGCCATGCTCTGTGCAGGAAGCCTGTGCTTGGACTGAGCCGCACCGTGCACAAGGCTGCCCCTGCAACCAACAGCAAGAAGCGTACACGCTTCAAGTCACCAGCGCCCCTGAACTACGCCCGACCAAAGGTTGCGCAAGACCAGTCTGCAGAGAAAGGTGGGATCATGCCTTGTGCTGTCATACTGTAGGAAGCTTGTGCAAGTGGCTAGGTCAACTGCTGTCAATGGAATTTAACAGATCAGCAAGGAATGAAGTCGGCACTCTGTACTTAGGAAGGAGGTGGGTGATTTAATTGTGTTGTGCAGGGGTAAGAGTGTGTATGACAGCTTACAACAGGGTTTAGACCACGGATACTTGATGTACTGTGTTGTACGTTTAAAGTGTGTTGTTGTAGTAATAGGTCGGTAATGCACGAACAAGCATCTTCCTGATTTCAAACAGAATCACGCAGAAATAATACGAAGATGTCATTTAGTTGTAGCTTACTTCCCGAGCTGGAATTGATGCCCTGCTTAGCAATGCGTGCAGGGTGAGCTTGCTAGTTGATGCGCAAGACGAAGCCCCCTAATTCAAATCACCCACCTACCTACCTGCATTACTTGGCCTCTTCAGCATCTAGAGCAGTCAGCACAACGCATAAAGACAGCAGACTCATAAGCTGCAAGATGCACCGCACAAAGCTGCCCACACCTGCTCAATTGGGCAAGATCTAGATCATGTGGGTGCCTTATACACCTTGCATGCGCATCATGTGAGCCCCACGGTATTTCTAGCATTACATCTTGGCAATGTGTATTCTGCGCAAGCCTTGGTGGTCACAATATAGTGCCAAAAGTCAGTGAGCACAAGTTAAGGTCCATGGTCTGCCCCAGGCCAGTAGCAAATCCATCCAGGATGCATCAGGACCGCTTGCCGACGCACTACCACCGAGGTCTGCCATGCACACATGCCAAGCAGATTATGCACATGCGTCAAAAACCAGCAACAACCTCTGCTTTGTCCCTGACAGGCAAAGCCAACAAGCAGCCACGCTTGCTGGGCAGCGCCAACCCTTCAAGTTCCTTCGAAGCAGCCATTGGAGGTGCAGCCTCCGGAGTCGCCCAACATTCCAAGCCTGTGCCATTACGCGAGTACTTTGTGCGTAGCAGCCTGCCTGCAGCATCTGAAGCATCGGCAGCAGGCCCAGCAAATGCACAAGCAGCAGCGGTAGGCGCGGCAGCAGCCCCCTCAGGACCTGCAGCAGCAGCAGCAGCAGCAGCAGGAGCAGCGGGGTTGCAGGCAAACGCAGTGGTGGTGAGCCTAACAGGCCAGCAGCCTGTAAGCACTGCACCAGGGCCCCACAGCTGCAGCCCCTGCCCTCTGAGGTCGACCGACATCAACCCAAGCAACGCCTTGCTGTGGTGGTGCGCAGAAATCCAATCACCCGCACCAACTACCCTCGCAGCCGCAGCACCTCGTGTGCCATCAAGCAAAGCAGAAGCAGCTTCAGCAGCAGCAGCAGCAGCAGCAGCTGCAAGCTCCCATGGCGGCATTGAGCACCAGCAGGCACAACAGGACAAAGCAGGAGTTGCCGCAGCAGCAACAGCAGCAACACCTGCAGCAGAAGAAATAAGCCTCCACCCTGGGGCTGAGCATGCACAGGCACAACAGGCCCTGGCAGAGGCAGGAGCAGGTGGAGTGAGCCGCTGGGATGTGGGGAGTGCCCACCAAGAGCTTCAAGGGTTGGGAGCGGATGGCAAGCTCGCAGCACCCGAGTGGGTAGCAAATCATTTCAGGTGAGCCAGGGCCGAGCTAGCAGCCTGTGAGGGGGGCTGTGTGGCCACTGTTCTGCATGTAAGAGATTGTGAGTAGGCTGAGGAATGGTCAAAGTGCTCACAGAAAAAAAGACTGGTATGGCTGTGGAAGTATGCAAGTTGCCGCTATAATCTGCTGTTGACTGCTGGATCCTGCAACTTCTTGCCCCATTTGCGCCTCGTGCAATCCTCTCACATGTCAAGCATAATATAAGGTGATCAACTTGACCTTCTACCTAGAAACGGAAGTATGCGGTGTACGCGGGCCCAAACATTAAAATCAGACTATGAAAGCTCTGCTTGCATTGCAGTATCCTCATCTGCTGCTGCTTAAACCCAAGCACCTCAACCGCTTTGCAACCTCAGGTGGATCGTCTGGAAGCTAGCCTCCTATGAGCGCGTGTTCAGCGCTGTGTGCGCAGGCCAGGCATTGACGCGCGCCGCAATTATGCAGCAGCTTCAACACAGGTGCGCTCAGGAGTTCTGCTTCTTTGAGTTCCCATTCACTCATGCGTTGTTTGGACCTGAACTTTGGTGCTGCTAGTAGTACTTGGCACCACGATCATGCTGCAGCTCCAACACAGGTGTTCTCAAGCGCCCCGCTTCCCTGGAGCCCTTATCACTCACGTGTGCACTTGTTGTGGACATTGGTGCAGCTGTAAACTTGCTAGGTCACAATCTTGGCAAGCCAGCTACAGCTAGGCTTCGACCTCTTCCTAGCATGACATAATGCAGCCTCGATAAGCCTTCCATGCACTTCCCTTTCCTTGTTTGGTGCTCTTATAGCTGTTACTGCCAAATCACGCTTCGTGTGTGTTTTGCCTAGCCGTGTGCTCCTTGCTGTTTGTGCCTTGCTACGGTGAAGTTAGTCACCGGCTGCTTCCATTGTGTATGCTCCCTCCATCTTTCACAATCCCCTTTCTCTTGTGCTTTTGAATGCCTGCCTTTGCTTTTGAGCATCGGCTATCTGGATGCTGTTTAAAAGACCCTGGCATGCCCCTTGCACACTCTTGCTCACCAAGAGCATATTGTGCTCTGCACAAGCACGCACACATGCTTGCGCTCACACGCGCGCGTGCGCACACACGCGCGCGCACACACACACACACACACACACACACACACACACACACACATGCACACAGGTACAATCGCGAGCATGTGCTGGGCCACCTCCCTGTCGTGCGTGCCTTACTGCAGCAGGATATTACTCCCCGGGCAGCCATGGCCCTTGTTATCACAGCCATCCGTCTCCCCCCCTCAGCTGCCAAGCCCAACGATGCACAAGCGCCTGATGTAGCAGCAGCAGGAGGCCATGAGCAGCTGCTGCATCAGGGAGGTGACTCGGCAGCCTGCAGAGCTGAGGCGGTGTCCCTGGAGCTGAGTGATGGCTGGTACAGCATTGCTGCACACCTGGATGAGCCCCTGGCGCAGCTGGCCATCAACGGCAGGCTAAAGGTCGGTGTGTGTACTCTGTCAAGCTTAAGTACAGTGTGTGTACTCTGCTAAGCTTGAGCTTAATGTTGGTGTGTACTCTGCTAAGCTTGAGCTTAAGGTTGGTGTGTACTCTGCTAAGCTCAAGCTTAAGGTTGGTGTGTACTCTGTCAAGCTTGGGCATAAGGTTGGTGTGTGCTCTGTCAAGCTTGGGCACGCTCGTTACTTCCCGGCGGTGCAGCTCTACCAATGAAGAGCGCTACCATAGAAAGTGCCAAATCAATGTGCCAAGCTGCCTACGCTTGGAGCATTCCTAAGGGTCAGGGAGGCTCGGTGTAAGACGTAGCTTGTGTGGGTTGCTTGCATCTTGCAGCTGGACGTGTCAGCTTTCTGCTGCCGCGTGCCTTGCCAGCTGTCAGCTTTTGCTGCAGCAGTGCAACATGTCCTTGACTACAAGCTGGCAAGGCATGTGACTGACAAGCTCAGCAAGTGCAACATATCCTTGAGTGTTCCTGCATCACTTAGTTGTAACACGTTGCTGCACCCGCTTATACATGGATGTTGCTCAGTAGTAGGCCTTGCTGCACCTGTTTGCCCGTGGATGCCGCTGCAATGTCTAAAGTGTAATTTGACTGTACATGCTCATTCTTGATTATTGCCTCACTGGCTTGCAGGTTGGCGCAAAACTGCGCATAAACGCAGCCAAGATCCATGCCCCGCTCGGCCCTTGCAACCCACTGGACCCACGCGCCCTTAAGTACGGCACCACTATCTTCTTGTTGTTTTTTTAATAAATTCATTTGCATTTCTTGCTCGTTCTGCTCCCATCCTCTGAGCCCATTTGGCATCTACAACCTCTAGGCCCATGAAGCCTTCAATCCGTCAGAGTTCTTGATATGGGGTCATGGTCTTCGTCTGGACATAGTTTTGTACATGCTTTGACTTTCAGTCTGACAACAGTTAAAGCGCACTAGCACTACAACTTTGCTTGACATTACAACCAAGATCACGCTAAACTGTCTCCTGCTCCAGTAAGCCTTCTTCCCTTGCAGTTCAAAAGCTTAATGTCGCACCAGCAAACAAGAGCTGTAGCCCTGGGGTGCAGCGTTCACCTACCGCGGCAGACCAGGCCTTGATTAAGATACCTCCACTGCCATGCTGTTCAGTGCATCCTTTGACTCCCTGCCTGGGTGGGCAGGTCCACCCCCTGCACTGGATGCGCAGTGCCTTTCTGTCTCCTTTGGGCGCGCGCTCACACCACCCAGAATCAGCAATTGTGTTAGTACCGTGCAGTGAATGGCACTATATGGCACAAGATTCAAAAGACACTCAGCAAGCGCCTTTTTATATTGGCTGCATGGTGTGGTAGCGACCAATATCGCTATATCAATGTAATGCAGATGTGACATAGCGCTTAACTACACTGGAAGTTGTGAGTCGCACAAGGCTGCATCCTGACCTCTATTAGGGATTAATGCACTACCAGCACCGCGCTGGCCTCCTCTGAGCACCTGCCATGGCTGCTTCACTTGCTGGTTGCACCACTGCCACTATTCTCATGAAGCAAATACATCGGCTGCTACTGCTCTTCCACGCAGCGTTTGCTCCCACTGCCATTGTTCTCCCGTGCAGTGATTGCCCGTGTCGCTTCACGCGACAATTGCCCCCACCGCTTCATGCAGCAAATGCCCTTACTACCATCGCTCCTCTACGCAGGTCCACCGCTCTGCGTCTCACACATAACGCGGTGTCTCCGCTGCCTTGGGATGTGCAGCTGGGCTACCAGCGGCAGCCCCTGTCCTTCAGGCCCTTAGGCTTGATCCACCCAAAGGGAGGTCCGGTGCCATGCACTGTGGTTGTGGTGCAGGTGGGGGCATGTGCATACTTGTGTAGGTTGCAGTGTTTGACTTGCGCAGGTGACAACGCCTTAGGGTTGATCCACCCCAAGGGAGGTCCATGCACTGTGGTTGTGGTTCAGGTGAGAAAACGTGCTTCTCTAGTAATTCTTGCCTTACCTATACCAGTAAATGCCCTTACCTTTAACCTGTATAGGGACGCCTAGAAATTCCCTAGCCATCTCGGGAACTCCCGAATCAACACAGGCCCGGGACCACACTCCTGCAGAAAACACCATTGACTGTCTTACCTGCTATTTCACTCCTCAATGCTCAATGGCCTACCTCATACAGCTCAGCATACTCCATGTCAACCAAGTCCAAGTGCAGTGTTCACATTCCATTGCATGCAAGGGTGGGTAGCCCTCTCGCCAAGTATCGCAGAGGGCGAGCCTCAGCTAGCCTTGCAGAGCCTTTTTGGTGGTTTGGGGAACCCTCTCTTGCGAAAGAGTGTCCAGCCACCGTGGCCATGATCGACCAAACCAGCGCCCCAAAACTCCATGACCTTTAAGTGAACTAACAATGTCATTAAAATTTTCTGGATGGGGAAGTACAGGGATGGCATCTTCAACAGGATACGTCTGTGGAAAGTTATTTTCTAACAATAGCAGCCAAGGAGGCCCACATAAAGAGGTCAAGGCCTGGAAAAGGCTCAGCAAGCCTTTTAACAAAATTAAAGGGCCTTTCTACCCATACTTCATTCGCATGCTTTACTGCCAGTCCACATACCGAGCTACTCAAGCAGGCAACAGGCTTTTTCTTCTGCCAACGCGCATCCACAGGCCAAGTTCGCCACCCAGTACTGGGAGAAAGTGAACAACCAGAGCATGTTCCGCACAGAGCGGCACCAGAAGAAGCGTGAGCACGCCATGCACAGTCTCGCAGAGCAGGTGAGAAGTGGGCAATGGTGTTTCAAGGGTTACTGTGCTGCGCGGTGTGAGGCTGAAATAAGGGAAAGCAGGTGATCTATGGCTGATGGAGTGTCAAGGGCTGCTGTGCTGCGTGGTGTGAGGCCGAAAGAAAGGGAAAGCAGGTGGTCTGTGGTTGTGGGGGTTGTAAGGGTTGCTGTGCTGCGTGGTGCAAGGCAGCCGCAAAGCAGAACAAAGGACAGCAGCTGCTGCCCCTGCTGATCAGCTTTAATTGCGGTAACAGCATTGCTGCAGTTGTTTACCGTGCTAGCGCTGCATGCTGAGCATCCATGCTTAGGCTCCTGTGTGTAAGGTGCAGTGGCTTGCATGAAGAGAGCAGTGCTTTCTGGATGATAGGATGCTGCGCCTGCGCAAGATTTGGAGAGCTGTGTCCTGGAGAACACTGCCAAGGCAGTAGGGAAAGCCTCCCCCAGACCAGCAGCAGCAACTTTCAGCATAGCCAGTGCCCCGCTTTCTTGCGTAATTTTGCTGAGGTATGACGTTGATCTGTCTTGCTGAGGTAGAGTGGTATGATGAGAAGGAGGGGTGATCATCAGTGCATGCTTCATAAGCACCAGGGCTGTATAACCTTTTACAATGTATGCTAAACACAGCCTCAAGCTTGTCTCCATCACTAATTTTTGCCCAGCACTCAGAGAGGCAGCTGCGTGCACCTGAAAGGAGGCAGGTAACATCTCAAGTGTTAAACCTGACAGCTTTCAACAGCTGAGCACCAGCTCACCACTCAACAAATCCCTTCTTCTGCTCCATCAGGCAATTGGGAGCGCTGAGAGGGAGGTGCGGGCGTCAGAGGAGGCCTTCTGCCGGCAGCTGTTGGGCCAGGGCCCTGACCAGCAGACGCAGCTGCGGCCCGCAAAGCCCACCCCTGCGCAGCGGCTGTACTCCTCCCTCGTGCTCCAGGTGAGTAGGTTTGGTCCTGGTGCTCCAAGTGAGTGGGTGTGGTCCTGGTGCTCTAAGTGAGTGGGTGTGGATCTGGTTTTGTGAATGAGTGGGTGTGGCCCTGGTGCTCCAGGTGTGTGGGTGCAGCTGTAGTGCTCCAAGTGAGGGGCTTTGGCCCTTGTACTCTAAGTGAGTGGGTGTAGTCCTGGTGCTCTACATGAGTGGGTGTGGCCCTGGTGCTCCAGGTATGTGGGTGCAGCTGTAGTGCTCCAGGTGAGTAGTCTTGGCCCTTGTAATCTAAATGAGTGGGTGTGGTCCTGGTGCTCTACATGAGTGGGTGTGGCCCTGGTGTTGTGAATGAGTGGGTGTGGTCCTGGTGGTCCAGGTGTGCGGGTGCAGTTGTAGTGCTCCAGGCGTGTGGGTGCAGATGTAGTGCTCCAAGTCGGTAGGCACGCCCCTCTGGCAGGCACAGATAAAGCAGTCATGCCATGCTCGCTGGGGCAAGCATGAGCTGCTCCTGTAGTGGCCCATTAAGCCCTTACATGTGCCTGGTTCCTTGTCTCCAGCACAATAGGTGTTCTCCATTCCATGCTCTTGTGGGGGCGTCTCCAGCACAAGAGGCTTAGTCTGTATGAAGAGGACAAACAAACCAGCAGCGTACCAAGCGCAGGTGTGCGTTCATGAATAAGGGTCACCGATTGACCGCTCACAGGTGCAGACCCATGCCAGACCATGACTTGAAGGCACTGTGCAGATTAACGTCAGACTTGGGACGCACAAGAGCCACAGCTCCATGATACCGCCCTTGCGCCGCGCCATAAAGTCCACAGATACATGGTGTCCTTGCTTAGCTAACAGAGCTGAGTGAGCTTTTGCACAAAAGCATCAGCACAAATCATGTCACGTGTTATTCCTTCTTGTGCAGGATGGCATGCTGCTCCTGGGAGAGGGGGGCGCTATCACCATGAGCGGTATGCTGAGCATCCCTGGGATCCAAGAGCACATTGCTGCTGTGCCTCACTGGTCCCCCAGGCAGGGCCAGGAACTGTGCAAGTAAGTGGCCCTGCTCTTCATGCGTGTGGTGTTTGTGTTGAAGAAGTGGACGTGGTGGACGTTAACCTTGCCTAGCTGTTGGAGCCAGACCCATGCAAGCACAGTTTTTCCCTCAGCCAGAGGCATAGCCATCGCAGCACACAGAGACTGCTGCTCGATTGGCTTGATCCATGACCTATTGCGCACAGCAAAGCAAACAGAAGCTGCTGCTTGAACCTGTTTGGGGATAATAGAGCTGTTCTGCTGCCTTTGGGCGCTGTGGCACTTCACCGCAACACAGATCTGCTGGGCAGACTTGGTGAACAACAAGCAGGCCGATACACACATGATGTGTGGCACACACGCGGTCGCTCCTGCCAGGCCGACAAGTGCAATGGCGCTGACTATCTCATCTGCGCTATCACAGGCTGATGCACTTCCGACAGACCGTGCTCATGGAACAGCTCGCAGAGGCCCGCGCGCACATCCTGGCCTCGCTGCAAGGCCTCCATGCCCCCCAGCACCAAGCAGGCAGTGATGGCGGGGCCTCAAGCAAGCAAGCCAACAGCTGTGGTGTGCCCACTCAGCGCCTCCTGCTGTCTGCGGCTGTCCATGGTAGCGCTGCGCCAGGTGTGACAGGCGGTGTGTGTGTGTATGTGTGTGTGTGTGTGTGTGTG
Organism: Dunaliella sp. WIN1; assembly: GCA_004335645.1. Classification (NCBI taxonomy): domain Eukaryota; kingdom Viridiplantae; phylum Chlorophyta; class Chlorophyceae; order Chlamydomonadales; family Dunaliellaceae; genus Dunaliella; species Dunaliella sp. WIN1. The sequence continues at coordinate 33,421 of QAXF01002931.1, forward strand.
TGTGTGTGAAGGGGTGGGGATGCGTGTGTGTGTGTGTGTGTGTGTGTGTGTGTGTGTGTGCACGCGCGCGCGTGCGTGTGTGCGTGTGTGTGAGGGGGGGGTTGGTGAGTGGGTGGGTGGGCGCTCTTTCCGTCGGAAGGCATGGGAGCTATGATTTGGTTACCAGGTGACCTAAACCTTGAAAGTCTAATGCACAGATGGTGGCTGCAGGGTACAAGGCATACGCTGGACCCCTTCACTATAACTTGTGCACTGCACGTGCACATCTGCGCTGTGGCCACTGATCACAGCAAACCAAGTCTGTGCACCCACACTGCCGCTTTGACGCAGGCGCTGAGAAGGTCGAGGCGCTGATCCTACTGTGGCGCCCGCAGGACGACTGCGAAGAGAGCAGGTGCGTGTGCTGCTTGTGAGGAGAGCAGGCACACTTGATACTTGTTGGCAGATAGCCTGGGATCAGGGCTACTGCTCAGGGCTATCGCTCTGGGTGGATGTCCAGCTTGCTGGTGGGCGCAAGCAGTACATCGGTCACAGCTAAGGTCCAAGGATAACCTCAAGCATGCACTTAGCTTGTGGAGGGAGATGATATTAGTTAGAGCTGCAAGGCACACCTAGGTGCGCAGACCTCCGCATGTTCGTAGTAACGCTCTTTAACATGCGCACTGGTTGCTGCTTCTTGGTGCAGCCAGCCGTGCTCCTCCTGCTCCTTCCATGTGGGACAAGTGCTTAGACACAGCACAAGCTGCATCCACCATGGCCTCATGCGGAGCCTCTGGCAGTGGCAAGGCAGTGTGTCTGAGCCGCATCGTACTGAGCAAGCCAGGCAGCTAGGCCCCCTGCTTACAGGCCAGTACAATGCTGTCATGGTAAAAGCCACTGGTCACACAGCTCCTGGAAAGCCAGCCGGTGCTCCTCTGAGTTCCATCTGCATTGATTGACGCGCAACCCTTAAACATGCTGCATTCACTCATCACACAGCCCCGCTGAACACCTTAAACATACAGCATGCACTCATCACACGACCCCACTGCATATGCATGCAGCTTCGTGGAGGGCGGCGTGTACCTTGTAACTGACCTGGAGCCCGCCGGCAAGCCTTCCAACAAGGCGGGCCTGCTGGAGCTGAGGGCAGGCAAGCACACAACGTGAGTGCGAGGTTGCTGCCTGTGTGAAGGGACCTTAGTGTCTGCCGGCAGAGCTTCCTCAGTACTTGACGCTCTAGTGAAGGGGCCTAGCTGTCCACTTTGGAAGCTCATGAAGTACTTGTCGCTGCATGCAAGGATTGCCATCCGCTTTAGCTGCTTGGTGATGCACGACCACATTTGCTCCAAACTGTTTCAGCATATAAACGCGCTCAGTGCACCAATATACCTAACTACCTCAGCGCACCAACTGACCTTTTGCGTGTGTGTGTGTGTGCGTGTATGTTGTGTGTGTGTGTGTGTGTGTGTGTGTGTGTGTGTGTGTGCGCGTGTGTGTGTGTGTGTG
>QAXF01002933.1:27875-30375 GCA_004335645.1 Dunaliella sp. WIN1
ACACACACACACACACACACACACACACACACACACACACACAACATGGCACCACAGGTCCGGAATGATGCCCTGGCAGATACACTGAACCTGGCACGGCGGCGCATCAACAAGCAAGAGGACGCACGCAATGTTGCTGAGCAGAAACTTGAGTACGCTGAGGTGGGTGCATGCCATTTGGTGTGTATTTGAGCTTCAGTCACTGGCTATGAAATGTGTTGTGCTAGGGCTGAAAGCTGTTTTCTGCTACTCAGGGATCTGGTTCTGACTTCCCTGATCAACGTATATGCTTTTGCCAAGCACCTGGCCTTCGCTCTTTGTGCACCATGCCACCCATCGATCTACTGCTTTTTCCATTTCCATTACATCAGCAAACGGTTGAGCATCAGCATATCAAGCACTTGTTGGTTTTCAGTTTACCTGCAAAATACGTGCCATGAATGCTGCTCTCCAGATCATTGGTGCATGAGGGTTTACGTGAGGTTGTGCAGGCACCTGGTGTGGACGCACTTGTGGGGGAGGCCATACTCTTGCACAATACTCATTGGGATGTAGCGTGCCACACTTACACTGTCGCTTGCAAATGCACGCTCTGTTGCGCACGTGCATCCACGCTCCTCTATTGCGCATGCACATACACGCTCCTCTGTTGCACACGCACATACACGCTCCTCTATTGCGTATGGACACACACGCTCCTCCGTTACGCATGCACACACACGCTCCTCTGTTGTGCACGCACGCACGCGCTTCTCTGTTGCGCACGCACGTACATGCTCCTCTGTTTCCCATGCACATCATGCTCCTCTGTTATGCACGCACATACACGCTCCTCGGCAACGCATGCATGCTCTACCTTACAGGATGTGGGTGCCTTGCTGCGCAAGGGGGTGAGTGAGGTTGTGCGTGATGCAGCACGCATGCAAGAGCAGCTGATGCAACTGCGCGTGGAGCGGGGGAGGCTGCAGCGGGAGGAGGTGCTGATGCGTGAGAAAGTGAACTACGTGGAGCGGGTGAATGCGGAGCTGCATGAGCTCCTTGAAAAGTGAGTGAGAACAACTAAGTGGTGCTAGTGTGCGAGAAAGTGAAGTACATGGAGCGGGTGAATGCGGAGCTGCATGAACTCTTTGAAAAGTAAGTGATGCTGAAGGGGCACTTGGGACTGGTAATATGCTATATGCGTCCATGAAAGAAATTGTCACTGGTGCATTTGGTGCATTGAGCTGTTGGATGAGTTCTGGTGCATGCTACCGCAATAGCTGAGGTAGATGGATGAGTCTTGTGGTCAAGGTAGGCTTTACAAGGGTGTTATGTTAGCGTGCGCACTCACGAGCGCACGCGTACAAACACACACACACACACACACACACACACACACACACACACACACTTCCATGCAGGTATGAGGCAGAATTCTTCCAGCAGCAGCTTGACTTAGAAGCTGAGAAAGCAGCAGCCTTGAGCCAAGCCCGTGCCTTACAGGTATGCTGTGCCATCAAACATCTGTCATTTTGCACCTGTGATACACGAAGCTTGAATGGCATGCGTTAGGCAGAGACGCTATCTTTTATAGCTGAGTTCTGGTTCTAGTAATGTCCCTGACTTACATCGTTGTTTGTTAGCCAGTGCATAAGATACTTCGAACAAGCCACAAGGCAGGTTCTGCTTCATGAGGTCTTCGGGCTTTTCAAACAAGCGGTCTCATCGCTCTGCCTGTCAAATCGACACACACACACACACACACACACACACACACACACACACAGGACGAGTCGATGCAGCTGCAAGAGCGCCTAGCTACAGTGATGGCTGGGTTAGCTGCTGCTGGTGGAGGCAAAGACACACACCCCAGGACAGACCAGGGGCCGCGGAAAGCAATGGCACGTGGCATGGTGCCTGATCAAAGAGGTGTGTGCATGTTGTTACAGTAAGCGTGCTCTTGTGTGTGTGTGTGAGTGTGTGTGTGTGTGTGTGTGTGTGTGTGCGCGCGTGTGCATGACCAGGAGAAAGAATAGTCGGATGCAACATCGTGTTCTTAAGCATGAATATCAGAAGAGTACTGGGACGTGGCCTGCGCATACCGCTAGGCCATGTCAATGTATGTATGTTTGTAACCCTCATGGCCTCAGAGCAATATAGCTACATCACATAACTACGCGTGCAGTGTGTTACGCAAGCAGTGTTCGTGCGTGCATGCAACTACAGTGAGCCTCGACACAGGCAGCCGGCTGAAGGAGCACCTTGCCAACGCAGCCATGGGCGACCGCAATGCCATGCTGCGGCAGATCGAGGCGCACAAGAATGCTCGACAGGTGCGGTAGCGTGAGACTTGGCAGTGTGCCGCAGGGTGGGCGACCCCATTCTGTCATGCTGCGCAGCTGTGCTATGTTGAGGTCAAGGCAGGTATCTGCTGTGTAATGCTTCATCATCAAGGCAGGAAGCCCAGGCACCTTGTCTTGTAGCATGCCCCTGAACCAATGCATGATAGGTTTCCACCTTG
>QAXF01002933.1:32875-40089 GCA_004335645.1 Dunaliella sp. WIN1
GCTCTGAGCATATGTGTGCAGGCACGCTGGCTGGCGCAGCACAAAGCGGACCGAGCGGAGGTGGCGGCCCTCAACCAGCGCTTGTTCGAGCGCAACAATGCTTCCATCGGCAACATGAAGGTAGGTGCGCAAGGAACCACCTCGGCAGCTTGAACGAGTGATCTTGCGAGCGAATCACATGTGCAGAGCTTGTGTGGCGACTATCAGGTTTTGAAGGTGCTGGACGCCCTCGCACCTGTCTGATGTACACACCTAGCACGCTTTTCGCTACAAATACCTATGCTTCTGACATGCTGGACGCCCCTAAACGCAAATTGCTGCGGTGGCACATTTTGGTTGCACGCATACATCCATACAACATGTGCGGTCTCTTTTACATGCATGCCTCATTGTGAGGTGCACTGATGCCGTGTTGCTCCTTACAGCGCGCCGTTGCACTTGTCTCACAGGATCTTTTGACCAGGATGCCCAAGAATGGCCCTGAAGGCTCAAATGCTGGGCCCCAGTTGAAGCACCTCAAAGACGCACTGACCCGCACAAATGAAGACATGAGTGTGCTGCGCAATCAGCTGGACCAAAAGGATGCAGCACTGGAGCTGCTGCGCAGGAACTACGAGGCTCAGGTAAGGCACATGGATCCTGCGCTTGTGTGTGTCTGCATGTGTGGGTGAGGGGGGGGGGGCATGACTTCCAGGTGCTTGGCATAATAACATGTTGCAGTGATATAATGATATTGATGTGTATGTTTGCGTTCTTGTTAGGCTTCTCAAGGCCGAGATGAGCGTGCGGGCACACAGTGAGGTCCGCCCAGGGCATGCACGTGCCCAGAGTCAGGAGCTCAACATGCAATATGTGCACACGAGCTACACACGACAGAACACCACGTGATAACGCGTAGCCTGCTTAGTTAGCCAAGGAGCTCATTAGAAGCTGCGAGTGGGGGAAGGGTGGAGAATTGCCCGCTAGGCCGGAGCTCTGGCAGAGGGTTACAGTACAAGATAAGGCAAGTAGGCAACCACCTACAGTTGTGGGGCTTGCTAGCAAAGCTGAGATCTCAGTGCACAAGCAGCGAGTGGGGAAAGGGTGGAACAATGCTCGTTAGGCGGGGGCTCTGGCAGAGTGTGAGGGTTAAAGGTATTGCATACCCTGCCAACAGTTTACACTTGCTCATACACTTGCAAGTGGTGTCAAGATTGCAGTACGCTACTGCTGTAGAGGTCATGGAGCTGCGTGAACTTGTACAACAGCACCCTGCACAGCACCTTGCGCAGCACTCTGTGCAGCACCCTGAACAGCACTCTGCACAGCACCCTGAACAGCATTCTGTGCAGCATCCTGTACAGCACTCGTGTTGTACAGGCCCTGGAGCTACTTGAGCTTGTATAACAGCAAGGGCTTAAATGCCATTCAGACCCATCTGCAGCTCGTAAGCACAATGGATGATGTTTGGCCCATGCAGCTTGGCTCAAGCATCCTAGCACAGAAGGTCGGGCACTTAGTTCAATGATGCATAATATCAAATCATCACCATATGCTACATGCGCAAAGATCTGCCAAGCTGCGATGACACTGCGCTCATGCAAGGATGAGGAGCCGCCAATAAAAGTGCCGCTTACAGTACCCCATTTGAGCTAAGTCATCGACACAGGATTTTGTCGTACCCCCATACTACATTTGCCACTCCATGCAGATCATGAAGCAGAATGAGGAGCTGGTGCGGCTGCGAGCGCAAGTGGGCGGCACCATCGAGGATGAGAATTCAGCACGAGCGAAGCTGACTGCTCTGCAGTCTGCTGCACGCACCAAAGATGACAAGCTGCGCCAGCTGCGGGATGCCTTCCGCACTCTTGAGGGCAAGCTCAAGGATGCACACAACAGGATTGCTGACAGGTGAGAAGTGTGCATGTGGGGGATGAGGGGGTCGCGCTGGATGCTTCAGGATGTGAGACACTAATAAATAGGAACATGTGCAGGGATTGCTGGCTGATGAGGGCGATGGTGTTGGGCCTGCACGTTTTGTTGTGTTATTGTTGCTGTGAGCACGTCAATACGTGAGAGGCTATCCAGAGCAAGTTCAAAAGTGCACACAACAAGATTGCTGACAGATGAACAACGTGGGTGGGGATGAGGAGGGTTGTCCAATTAGCTTGCAAGATGCAGTAGATTTCTTTACACCACTTAAGCACGTACACAAGGAAGTGCTGTCTGTTGAATGAACAGTCACGAGATAAAGCTTGTTGTTGTCAATATTGCTGTCAGCAACATAACACTACACTGCTGTGCACTAGAGGTGGATGCGTATGATTGCTGCACATAAGGAAAAGGTGCTCTGTGCCCAGTGTTATGCCTTGGCACTTAATGGTACGGCGCCGTATGATGTAACTTGCAGTGGAAACCCTACTCTACATCATCATAAAGCACCCTTTTCGTCCACCATCAGCCTTGCTCCTTGTTCATGCCCATGGATGAAGCATGTAAGGCCTCAACTGCATTTGAGGGGGCTTTATGTAAGGAAACAACCCTACTGTGCCCCTCACCTGCATACCAAGCCTGCCGTAAGTCCTGTCGCTGACCACCTTCCGCTTTGCTGCAAGCGAACCTTTGTAGAGCAGGCGAACACAGAACTTTGCCGCTTGCACAGTTCCATGGAGCAGGCGAACAAGGAGTTGCTTACCCACTTCCACTTTGCCGCTTGCGCAACTTCATAGAGCAGGCGAACACAGAACTGCTAGCCACCTTCCACCTTGTCGCTTGCACAGCTCCATAGGGTAGGCAAACACAGCTGCTAAACACCTTCCACCTTGCTACTTGCACAGTTCCATGGACCAGGCAAACAAAGAGTATGCCGCCATCGAGGAGGCCAAGAAGCTGAAGTCTGTCATCGCCAAGCTCAAGCGGGACAAGGAGGACATGGCTGTGAGTGGAGTGCTTTTGCTTTGGGCTTGCTGCAGCTCAGCCACAGTTAACAGTTGATCTTTGGTACTCAGTGCACCACTCCAACGCACCTATTGCACATTTTTGTTGGTACACGATACATCAACATGCACCTGGCAGGCTGCGGATGAGTGTGAGTTACTCAATTGATCGTTTTATTTTTCAGCGTGAAGTGGCCAGATGCGTCTGAGTTGGCCAACTGTGACGTAGAGGTAGCCTAGTTGTTATTAGCAGTGCGTGGAGGGGTCCGCCAGTGTTTTGTGCGGGACTGTGCAGGGTGCGGCAGAGATCGATGTCTCTCCAACAGCCGCCACCAGCTGCCAACAGGTTGCAGATTAGCTGTAAACCCTCCCCCATGCGTGGCACAACTGGCACAAGTATGGCACAACCAGAACAAGTATGGGACAACCAGCATAATTATGGCACAACCGGCACAAGCATGGCATAACCAGCACAAGCATGGCATAACCAGCACAAGCATGGCGCAACCAGCACAAGCATGGCACAACCAGCACAACCAGGGTGTGGTGCACCCGGCAAGCACTCACTTGTTGGCAGCATGCAAGCAGGCCCAGCTTTGGGTGCCCTACTGGCACACATTCATCCGCAGCACGCCATGAGGCCCAACAGGCAGGCGTGCAGGCAGGGGATGAACCCTTCTCCATGTGTCAGATTTCTAGGGTGTCTCCTTACAGTTACTTGGTACTAATGGGTGGATAGGGCTGAGGCCTCAACAGTAGATGGGTTGTTGCAGCAGGCCCAACCAGTGTTGCGGCGGGCTCAACTGGCACGAGCAAGGGCAGCACAACAAGACCATCGTCTAGCAGCTCAGGCAATGCAGCCGATGCTGCAGCTTATAATGCTCACCTCTTGCATTGGCTTGCAACCCAACGCACTCTGCTGTGCGTGTGTGCAGTCCCAATTGGCCCTGGCGCTGGAAGATGCTGCTCAGCCACCACCTGGCAGCGCTGTTGATGCAGCTATTGTGCAGCTTAGGATGCAAAGAGCTCTGCGCTTTACATTGGCATGCAAACCAACACGCTCTGCTGTGTGTCCGTGCAGTCCCAATTGGCTTTGGCGCAGGAAGCTGCTGCTCAGCCACCGCCTGGCAGCTCAGGCGATGCAGCTATGGTGCGCATGCACGAGCAGCTGGAGGGCGCACGGAAGCGTGCGGCAGACTTGGAAGAGGAGCTGCACAGAAACAGGCTGGCCCTCCAGAAGCTGAAGGACGTTGAGCGGACAGTTGTGAGTGCTTGCGGGAGGGACTTGTGCATGAATGGTGCATGCTGCTGTGAAGCACGTTATTGAACATTACAAAGAGCTGCACCAGAGCAGGCTGGCATTCCAGAAACTGAAGGACGTTGAGCAGGCAGCTGTGAGTGCTTGTGAGGGCAATCGGGAGTACTCGCAAGGAGTTGCATGCATGATCAATGCTACCTGCTGTAAGTTTTGGTGTTAGATTGGGAAGAGGAGCCACAGTGCAATGTGTTGGGGCAAAAATACCAGACCTGATGCGCTCGATGCTGTGCGTGAAAGGCAGTACAGGGGCTAGCTTGCGCACCTGTTCTGTCTATCTACCGTGTGACTGATGTAGCCTGGCCTCACACGCTGCACAAGGAAAGTGATTGAAGCTGCCGCACAGAAGTGCAGACATGCCACACACTTGCAACTACAACACTCTTGCATCAACAACCCTCTTGCATCGACAACCTCTTGCGTTGACAATCCTCCCCAGGTTGATCTGACATCTGGCATGAGTGTGGAGGCCAGTCGTCAGATCGAGGAGTTGCAGCGGCGCATCCACGTCCTGGAGATGCAGAATGCTGCACTGTCCACCAAAGCCCGGACGCTGCAGGACCACAGCACCAGCACCAGCGTCGACTTTGGCGCGCTGGGTGAGTGCTTGGCGGGTGGACACTCCAGGTCTAAAAGCATTTGGTCTTAAATTAACGAGTGCTGAGCGGGGTCCTCTTGAGGTCTTGAAGCACTTGGCCTTGGAGTTTTTCAGCGCTGGGCGGCTAGCTTATGCATCTTCTTTCAGGGTTTTTTCAGCAGGAAGCACTTGTTCATGCAATGATATGTGTCTATCTCAGGCAGGCAGGGGGCAAAGGCTGCTCATGCAGCACTACGAGTCCTTTCAAAGGACTCCTGTGCAGGAGCAGGCAACCTCAAGGTCCTGGACTTATATGGTGCTGTTTACAGGCTGCTCATGCTGCACTCCGCGTCCCTTGCAGGAGCAGGCAACCCCAAGATTTTGGATATCCATGGTGCTGATTGCAGGCTGCTCATGCTGCACTCCGTGTCCCTTGCAGGAGCAGGACCCTCTGGAAGGAACCCCCAAGGACCTGGGTTTTCTGGTGCTGGGCCACGGCCCTCCTCAGCCAGGGCCTCTCAAGGCGGCAGGGGTGGCACTCGTGGGGGCAGAGGTGGTAGCAGCAGCAGCAGCAACAGGACAGGTACAGTTCAATCATGGGTACAGTGCCTTGATCATAGCATTGTTTGAAAGCAGCAGGGGATACACTTGTGGGGGCAGAGGGGGTAGCAGCAGCAGCAGAACAGGTTCATTTTTATGTACAGTGCCTTGGTGATATCACTGTTTGACCCCCCCTCCCCCCCCCACACACACACAGGGATGGGTGGTGATGGTCCAGGTACGAGCAGCAGTAGAGGGGCCAGTGGCAGGACAGAGCAGCAGCAGCAGCAAGAACAAATGCCAGGGGTGTCAACTGCACCAGATCATCCCAGTGAAGCAGCTGCAAAGTCTGCAGCAGCGGTGAGTGATGTGTGTGCGGAGCTGTAAGTCTCAATGTACTGTGCTTTCCGGTGTGTTATGGGAGCTTTATGAGCTCCATAGATGATGCTGATGTCTCACTGAGCTTTAGAATACGAGTGGGAGTCTCTCTTAAGTACACCAAGACAACCAAATGCAACAGCAAAGTAGTTACCTTCAGGAGCAGCGAGGGCATTATCTAAAAGAGCCTGGGATGTCAGGTCCTATCACAATGGTGATAGGGTGTGTACTGTATTTCTTCCAACTTGGCAATCCCTTGGCAATAAGGGACTGCTGTGGTGCCCGAGACCTCATGGCTTGGGGTAAAGCAGATCAAAGCAAAGCAATGGGCCAAATACGAATTGTAGAGATGGTGATCAGGAAGAAAGTCATGGGCGCGGTATGCCCTGAGCAGCTGCAAGCCTCTTAACCTTGCGCTCTCACGCTTTCAGCTTTGCGGTGTGGGTTCTAAGGAGGTCCCCGCAGTTCGATGATGCTGCCGGATGCTCTTTCTGTCTTGTCGTATGCAAGAAGAGCACGAGCTGGGCAATCAGGCTGCGTTGCCTGTCACCCGTTTACATAGCGAGGCGGGCCGACTTGCTGATATTTTCCCACCGACACAGGTAAAGTTGTAAAGTGACCCCATGTTTCAACACCAGGTAGGCGGTCATGGGTGCACAAAGATGGCCAGAAGCACAAAAGGGTGATTGAATATGAATTGGCTCGGCTGTGAAGAGGAAGCGCCAGCTGTGAGGAGGCAGAGGCTTGAGAAGGTAACTGTAACAGCGGTGACCAGGATATAGGAGGCGCAAGGGCTGCATGAGCATGAGCACGGCCCCAGCAAATGTTCAGGTAGGAAGGTATCCAACTTTGCCCTGCAGCCTACAGCTGGGTATTTTAATATTATATGTAGTACGCAGCCGACTTTGGAGCAGCAACCCTGGAGCAGCAACTGAAGTTAGTTGACGAGCATGGATCAGCAATTTCAGTGTTAGCGGGCCCTCATGCTCTCCTTCTCTGCCGCGTGCCTGCTCCCTCATATGGAGCTGCAGCATCAGCAAGAGGGCCACCTTGCCATCATTGAACTGGCCACCCTGCTTGGCTGCTTTGCACCTGTCTAACTCCTAAAATGGAGCTGCAGCATTAGTGAGCGGGCCCTCGTGCTCTTTTTTACTGTGTCTGGCTTGTTTCTCATATGGATCCGCAGCATCAGCAAGCTGGCCATCTTGCTCAACTGTTCTGTATCTGCCCTAATGCCTCAGGTAGAGTTGCAGCATCAGCGGGAAGGCCATCTTGCTTGACTGTTCTGTATCTGCCTTATGCCTCAGGTGGCAGCGTGGAAAGAAAGCAAACGGCTGGGCGAGAGAGTTGAAGAGCTGCGGAAACGGCTCGCCGGGAAGCAGGAGGAAGCCACTGCTGCACGCATGGAAGCAGACAAGAAAGGGGCACAGGTGTGTGTGTGTGTGTGTGTGTGTGTGTGTGTGTGTGTGTGTGTGTATGTGTGTGTGTG
>QAXF01002949.1:10741-24977 GCA_004335645.1 Dunaliella sp. WIN1
CACAAGTATGCCTGCCGCTTCACCACCACCTCCCCCCCTGTTTTCACAGACTCCTGCACCTCTTGTAACCCAAGAACAGTGCACCGGCAACCCCAGGAAGAGCATTGGCGCGAGAGTGACGGTGGGTTTGGGTGTAAAAAGCTTGGAGACTAACCAGACATTGGGTACAGGCGATCTAGGATGCATGATTAGCCTTTTACCTTATGTGACACCACTGAGCAGAGGGTGAAATACACGTCTGCAGCTCTCTTGCTGATGAGTTGGAAAGGGTGTGTGACCATTCTTCCAGTTGTGTGTGCTCAAAACTGGTAGAGGCTGTGGGGTGGTAACCCCACGCAGCTCTGTGCCTAAGCCTGACTTCACTGTTGCATGCCTTCTGGTGCTGTTGACCAAACGGGTGCGTGAAGCCATAAGTTGGAAAGCCATGGAATAAGGTACGCTCATAACAAACAACCATGCTTTGTGGCGTGCATGAGCTGCATGTCATGAGTGTCCTAAGCAAGCAAGGCTATAAGCTCTCCTCACCCCTTCAACATGGCTGCAGTTTGGAGGAGACGTCACCGCTGCTGACTTCGACATCACTGACATTGAGAGGAGGCTGACCATGAATATGGGCAAGGAGCTGGGCTTCTCCAACGGCCTCCCGTGTGGTGTCGCGGTGCGTGCTGCTTGCGCTGATGCTGCATCATGTACGCTTACTAACATCCTGCCGTGAAGTCTAGAAGCGTGTTTGTCTGAGAGTTTTAGCTTCTGGTACTCTGAATTAATCAAATCATGACATTGTCATGACATTGTATGGCAAGGCGTACCATGTACCCAAGACATATGTACGGGCCCTTTGCTTCTGCTCATCTTCTCGCAGTTCACCTTCTCTGAGGGCCGCCGCTCCCTGCTGGCGGCCGAAGGACGCATGGCCGCAGATCTGAGCGAGGCCTTCTCAGCTGCCCGTATCCTCCGAGCCAGGGTAAGCTGCTGCTGCTGCTGCTGTTTTCCTGTGCTGCCAGCACCTCATGCTGTTGGGTGTCCTGGAACTCAACGCTGCTGCTCTCCTGTGCTGCCAGCACCTCATGCTGTGGGGTGCCCTGGAACTCAACGCTGCTGCTGTCCTGTGCTGCCAACGCCTCATGCTGTGGGGTGTCCTGGTACTCAACGCTGCTGCTTTCCTGTGCTGCCAGCGCCTCATGCTGTGGGGTGTCCTGGTACTCAACGCTGCTGCTTTCCTGTGCTGCCAGCACCTCATGCTGTGGGGTGTCCTGGTACTCAACGCTGCCAATGCATGTGTCCCATGCGCGCAGAAAACCATCAAGATGGTCAGCAACAACGGTGACTTTCAGTCGGAGCTGCTTGAGGGCGACGAGGGGGCACTGACCACCAATGACGGGCGGGCGGTCAACGTGACAGCCACAGTGGATGACCCCGACTGTGAGTGGTTGGGTAGCCAACAGCTGCCAATGCTCAGTTGTCAAGGGCGTGTGCGTGTGCATGCACCACGCATTCAAAGCTGCTCAAATGCTCTGGCTAACCACTTACTTGACACGCAGTAGCCCTTCCCTCTCTCTCCCTTGCAGCATTTGAGGGCTGCGGCAGCAACAACATGATTTCAGCTAAAGTTACGGTGAGTTGTGCGTTGACAAGCATCCTTCACATGATGTTTTTGTCCATTGGACCCTGTGGGGCCACTGTTCCAGGAAGTTGGTGTGCCTGTATGCCTGACTGTGAACATGCACTCCGTTCCTTGGAGCAGGACTCTGGGTTTAAGTGCAGTAGCCTGCCTTAACTGTCAACCGTCCAGCTGGGTCGCAATGCCTGGCAAGTATGTATGTTCCATAGTGTCAGCTGCGATGTAAGGCTATGATCTTGACAAGCACACCTCCGCAGGGACCTGTCCTCAGGGGTCTGTCTTCCCGCAGACCATGCCAAACCCTTCTCGCTTGATGCCTGCAGCTGACCAACACCGACGTCACCAGCTTTTCCATTCGCAACATTCTGGCTCGGTCAAGCGTGAGTGCTGAGGATGTTGAGGACGATGTGGCTGACCAGCTGATGAGCACCTTGCAGTCAGCTGGAGACAGCATCACCATCCCTCTCGAGTGCCCCATCACGGTATGTCACACACACACACGCGCACACACACACACACACACACACACACACACACCTCATCAAAACTTCACATTGCTATGCCTGCCACCACCGGGACAGTGACTCAAGGGACAGCACTTTACCGTTGTGCCTGTCTTCTCATTTCAGATGTTGCGGACAGGCGGTTCAACAAGCTGCAGACAGCCCATGCACTGTACTGCACGTGCACAATTGAGAGTTGCCTGGCTCCTTGCTTGTGTGTGCAGTTCAACTTCACTGCCAACGCTCTGCCCAACAACCGCCGCCGCGCTCTGCTTGATGACCACGATGCTGCGCTGATGATCGGCATCATGGATGGGACTAGCGACAGCGCTGTCAGAACCTCATACGTAAGTACTTGAGCGAACGAAGCATGTTGACATTGCGTTGCCTGTGTATGAGGGCTTGCTCACTCGTGTAAAACAATTCCTGTGCTGCACCATCCCCTAGCTGCACTGACTAGGCACAAACATGCCCTGATTCTTGCATTTGTGCAGGAGTACATGACCAGCAATTCATTCAGCCTTGGTGAAGTGGACGTCGCCAAAGAGTCATTTTCGGTAAGCCCTCGGAGCTCACCTTGTTGTACCTGCTGCATCGTGTCCCGTCACAAGAGCTCACCTCAGTCTCTAGACATGTGTACTGAACCTGTTGTCGCTGAAATGTTGCCCTTAAGGTCTCTAGACATGTGCACTGAACCTGTTATCACTGAGTTGTTACCCTTTAGCTTCGTAGACATGTGTACTGAACCTGCTGTCGTTACATTGTTGCCCTTGCTTGTTCCTGACTGCAGGCATTGGCAGTCTTTGACCCACTGCCCGAAGGTAAGGGGCAAAAGTTATTTGCACGTTGCTGCTGAGACTGCTTAATGCTGCTAGGAGATGAGACCTGGTCTCATTACCATCTATAACTATGGCTTCACCTCTCTGCTGCAGATTATGGAAGTGGCGCCTCCATGACACCCATGCTTGGATTAACCATTGCAATCAATGTGAGTACAGCAACGCAAGCAGGATGCCGAACTGCCCATACGTGTGAACTCGTGCGCATGCAAGAAAACCTGCTGAACGCGACTGGCTTCATCAATCTTGTGAATGGTTGTACGTGAAGCTTGCCAAACGCTTCTTCCTTCGCTCAGTGCATGCCAACTTTTTTTCTGTTGCTTAATTGCAGGTGATGGTGATGGTGCTTGTGATGGGCATCGCTTAAGTTTACGGATGGGCAAAGTACCGCCTTATGAAGAAAAGCAGGATGTGCTACCATGCATCTTCATAACAGCGCCGATATTCATTGCATAACTTGCATATTAACTTCCTTTTACTGACTCTGCCCAAACAGTGTTGTTCTATTGGTCATTGGCAGCGGCACATGCTTAAAGATAAGAGTGTGTTTCTACCTGGTGTATCCCGACAGGGAGTAGCTACTGCTTGAATAATGAGCTCGTTGGCTTGATTCATCATTTCCCTCAAAACACATTGCGTTAAATAATTTTGATTCATCTTATATGATTCCCAAATTGGTGGTTGGCATGAGTTGGTTACATTGGGTATCCTATTTGGGATCTATAAAAGAAGGCTGTTCACTGCCTCGTGAACAGCGCTTGTGCTTATGGATGAGGTTACATGGCTGTACCTGCCTGCGAGGGCAGCTTCGCTGAAGCAGAAGACACCTGCAACCTAAGACCAACACAAGAATATCCATCTACACTATACTATACTATATTAGCTTAGTAAGCACAAGTTGATTGTGATCCTTTAGAGCACAAAAAGAGGCGAAGCTGGGTCATGCTGCTGTGTGCAAGCCCTGCCAGCTGCTGCTCAAGCCCTCAAGTGAGCTTAAGTTTTTTGCAAGTTAGCTCAGCGACTCAGGACTTGCGCTAACCTTCTCCCCGCAGTCCTCTCACGAGCCCGAGCACGCCTCGCATCACATGTTCTGTCAAGATGCTGCTGCTTCTTTGCAAGAGCCCGGAGCCTATCACCATTTCTGGGCCTTCTACACTGTGGTGGCACCAATCACCAAAATCACTAACTATCTACTATCTATCTGCTGTATATCAGAAGATGGGCATAGAGGTAAGGTTGAGCATAGCTGTATCTGCCTGCAAGGGAAGCTATGCCAAAGAGAGGCAACCTCAGTAGGCTCGAGCCTTTAGGTACCGAGCTCGGTACAGGGTGTGCAAGTCAGCAAATTAATAAAGCTTTCTAGCCTTCAAGTGAGTCACCATGCTTTCACAAACTGCAAACGTAGTTCCCACCAAGTCAAACACATGCTCCGGTGTATCCTTATCATATGAGGGCTTAATAAGGGCTTATTTAAGGGTTGTGACTAGAAGGATCAGTTACATCGGTCACTCCCGTTTTCTTGGCAGGCCGCTGACAGCAAACACATATCATTAGGCTGTATTTCTACAACCCAGCTTGCTTCATTCTGTTGCTTTATCTTGGCTGGCAGAGTTCAGCAAATCCCAATTGGGTTGCAACCTGCCTAACATATTTGGCTTAGGGAAACCTGATAGCTTTTCTTGCCTTTTCCTTGGCTTTGGTCTTTGGTTGCAGGCATCTTCTGCTTCAGCTAAGCTGCCCTTGTAGGCAGGTACAGCTATGTAACCTTAACCTTAACCTTAGGGAAACCTAATTTGTAAACCTTTATTAACCTTAGGTACGCCACGTGGCGTGCACCTCACACTCACTGAGCATAGAAGGTGTAATTGATCCAATTAGCATGTGACCATTATGCACCAATCATTGACTCACTCCAAGTCGGAATGATGTGGCCTTCTGGCTCTTGGCACTTATTTTTGTGCGCAACTGTTTCATTTAACTTGGAGCGCTGGGTTCACATGACTGAAATCCAGCCATACATGCTTAATCTTCTTAAAACCTTTGTTGTTACGTGCTGCTTCTTGTAGGTATATCGCGCAAATGGGAATAAAAACACTGATATGCCTATTGCTGCACGTTGCATTGGTCGCGATGCCTGGTCGAGCGTTAAATGCCGCTCTGCTGCAAAGTGAGACCCATTGAGGTCTGCAGTCCGAATCCTGGGGCGTGCAGAAAGGTTTTGTCCCAAACAGTGTGTCGTCCACCAAGCTGCATAATTTCATAGCGTAGGCGGGAAATTTCATTCGCGGATCCCCGGTCAAGCATGGAGGCTTGGACCTGATGGGGGGAAATGTTACATGCTGATCCATGTTTGTATATCGCGTGGATGGGAATTAAAACACTCGAGTGCCTATTGCAGCACACTGCATTTGTCAAATATGGAGAAAAGCAGGCTATGGGCTTTCCAATGGGACCCGTGAGACGATATGGGACTGACTGAGCACACAGTTAGCTATTCCTATAGCCTATAGTATAGGGAGAAAAAGCTTAGGAGAGGATTTACTAGTGAAGAAACATGTTCTGCAAGAATTACTAAATTTTCGCAGATTACACTCCCTAAGCAGTACGGCAACAAACAATCTAGGTATAAGGCAGCATGCAAGATAACCTAAGATGGAGCTCTCCGAAGCTTTATACCGACAGGACACCTGGCGAGCTGGCGGCGACACCCCCTAAGCATTTGGGTTTTCATGAAAGCCTGAGCCCTTTCCTTCCACTGATTATACAACTGTACTCCATCAGCATGAGAGTGAGCTATGAGGGCTGCGTCGCCTAAAAATGTCACCATGGTTAACACCCTTACACCTTCGCAGCCCGGGGGTGCTGCCGAACTGATGTAGGGGTTGTCACGAATTCGGTACATAGGAGTGAACAATGACTTTCACGGTGCTCACTCCCCACGCGTGTTCTTTGGAAAAGAACTAGTGATCCACCCTTGTCATTTGTGATCCATGCCGCTAATCAGGGTGTGTCTGTAAGTTCAGAGTCATAACTTCCTTGGCAGTAATGCAGAATATGCATCCCTCAAGGTCACGCACAAGCTCCCATCAGACACATTTGAGTCACCATGACCACAACCCTTACAATGTTGCCTGCAACCAAGCCTGCAAAACCCTAAGATGACGCTAGTAGAAATTGGCGTAGGCATTGCCACCTTGAAATGATGCACTCAGGGGCAGCGTCATCAATGCAAGCATCATCGTCTTCAATGGCCCTGACCTCATGTGAAGAAGATGGCTCAGCGGTCACATGCTGCTGCTGCTGAGAGTGCAGCTCACCAGCATCAAGCTTAGGCCCCACTAAGGGCTGCGACAAATGGAGCCTGCAGCTCAAGCAGCTGCCAGAAGCTAGAACTGTTCCCAAAGGCAACCGAGGGAGCATAGATAAGGGTTGATGACAACCAGTAGCTTGTAAGCTGTGGTTGTTTTGCCCGTCATGCCCCACTTGCTGCTGTGAGGAACATGATGTTGCTTGACCTGGGGTTGCCTCACCAGGAGAGCTGGATAAGTCTGTCCGTTGGATCGTGCTTGTACAGCCATGATGGGGACCAATGGCTTGAGTGGTCGCTAAAAGGTGCTCCACCTCTTGTGCAGTCAAAGGTGCACTACACAAGCTACAAAGCGGTGAGCGGCCTATAGAAGATGCGCCTGGAGAAAGGTGCAATTGGCACGTTAATACAGTCAGTGCTGAGGTGCAACGCAGACCAAGTTGGGTCCAAAACTGATCCAAGAGATGACAAGTTTTGCTATCTGTCATCACTTGCAATTGAACTAAGTTATGACACATCCTTGCTCACAGGTTTGCATACTACAGTCTTGAAAATGGGCATGAGCATAGCTGCAGCGAAGCAGCGGCTACAAATCCTGCTACAGCCATTGACCTCAGGCAGGCAGGCAAATGGGTGTGCACAGAGCATCTAACTGGACAACAGAGCACTGCTAATAGTTGTCCCAATGAACGGGTTACTAACCCTTAACCTTATAGCCCCCCCCACCAGTCTCAATTAGCTTCCCTGCACCAATATCACCCGTCAGACGGTGGCTGAAGAGAGTATGCGGCGTGCAATTCCTGACATAGAGAACAACTGCAGGGATGAACGCAGAACTGAGGCGCGCTAGGGGAGGTGTTGAGAAGTATTTTTGCACTTTGCTGGTAGAGACATCTATGGCCCTCAGTATGATGCCACCATGACATTGACAAGGGGCACCACTACCAACAAAACGTAGCAGAGTACCTCATGCTGATTACCGGTACTCTCGCAGGGACTACTCAGCACTATGCAAAGCCAACAGCTATAAGAGTAGGGCGGTGTAAACATATTGCTTTTACATTAACTCCTGAGCACTCATCTGGAGTCCAACCAGCTTCACCGTTCACCTTGAGGCATAGCTCGCACCTTTAACTAAAGGTTGTTTTCACAGTGTGTACTTTGCACACATATGGGACGTCAGAAATAAAAGCGTGGGGAGATGTAAGGTTACATATACGATTTATATTAGGCAAGGTGTCATGAAGACATGACACGTTTCTTTAGCCCTATCCAGACCTGAAGTAGACACATAGCCCACCAGGATGCCTCACTCACTTGGGTTTGTGCCAGGCTGTTGGTCTGCCTGCTGCGGCTGCTTCTCCCCAGGTGTGACGCTTTCACCTCCCTGCAATCTTCTTGGTCTTCCTGGCTCTTGATGCATCTGTGGCTTGCTTGCCCCACACAGCTGGTTTGCGACTTCCGGGTTGTTGAACTCAAAAGGCTGCAAAGCTGTGGCTGAGCGCAAGACTGTGAACATCACAGAAGGCAGATTTGCCTGCAACCAACAGCAGCGCCATCTAGATTGTGAATAAGAAGCATCTGGGAGAAGATTTAGAGGTTTGGAGCATTGTGAGACACATGCACATATACTTAATTAATGCCAAACGCAGGTACTTGCGGTATAATGCACACCATTACTTAAGCAAGCACAATGAGAGGCGTTGGTGCATAAGACTGATATGGTGCAAGACGCTGAGTTCCTCAGGTACTGCATCCATTCAATTATAATAGCAAGCAGGGGCACCTATGGTTTGTGCCCTTGCTAATGTCAGGGTTGGGGATAGCTGAGTATCTTGCAAAAACGGAGAGCATAGCTATTATAGCAGCACAAAAAACTCTTAAAATCCCGGAAAGAACAGCTGCAACTTCACCCTTTCACAACCTGCAGCGAGTTCACAAAGCCTTCCGCCAACTGGTTGATGGAGTCCTTTGGGTCTTCATTTCCAGGCGGTAGATACGGCAAGGTAACGGGTGCTGGTATGCCTCGTGCTCTGTGCGGAGGGCAAAGCAAAACGACTGGGGCCTAGAGCTCATTGACACTGGTGTTTTCAGGCATGAAGGGGCCAGCATTTTAGTTATTTCATGACAGAGAAAAACTTGCAATTCATAGAACTTGTGCGTACACTGCTTTAATTAGTTATGTTCCTCTGGTAAACATTTGTCTACATCAAAAGCAGCCGCCGCAGCTACAGATAGTTTTAACGTCCAACTACACACCTAGTCCATCAACTTCGAAGGCAAGCAGTGAGCCTCCCATGATTCCGTATCAACATAGACTTGCCATACGGCTACCGATGCCCCAACAATTGGCGATCCATCTAACCTGATCGAGCTCAGAGAAAGCCTTGCATGCACTTGGGGAAGTGTAAGGGAATGTAACATTGTCGAAGGGTAAACGGTTTTGTGACACCAATTTCTCAATTGTACGCATACTAATGATGAAATAAGGACCATTACCATGAAAGTGTTATGTTGATGCGTACGCATAATACGTGTATAGGCCAGGCTTGGTACCTCTCACACACCGGAGATAGTCAATGATAACCCTAAACACAACTTGAGGGTGTACACATACACCGTCCCAGGGTACCCGTCTGTGAGACCACTTTACTTTCCATGCCATCAACAAACAGCAATCTGCTTGCAAGAAGCAAGCACATGAGGGAAGGGTAGCCATAACATGTTAAGCAGGCCACAAAATAGACATGAAGCAAAGCATTACAAGTGGGACACCAGCCGTATCAGCCCAATAACTGACGCACCTGCAGAAGAAAACTGCCTCTTTGTGCATGATCTCCCGCATGGGCAGCACAGTTGCAGGCATGCCAGGTCCAAAGCGGGCGTCCGCTAGAGCAATGTCAGCAGGCAACGAGTGGCCTCTGCCCTGTGAGCGGCAGCAATGGTGACACCCTGATCCAAATGACCAAGTTGCCAGACCTAAGGAGGCTCAGCAATGGTTATTTTACAAATTACGCCAGTGTGTAATTACTTCCTGTGAACCCTGATCCAAATGACCTTTGGTGTACAGCATGTCATGTGGGGACTCACTTTTAAACATCCAGCGCGACGTAAAACTGTTACACCCGAGTGCCTATTGCTCGCACGCTCATCTGTACTTGTGCCCGGTCAAGTGCTCAACTACACACTCAAATGCAACACGATGTCTGTCGAGGTCTGCAGTTCAAACCTTGGCATGTACAGAGTGGGTTCCCCAAACGGCAACATTAACACAGGTCAATCGAGCTGTGTGGCTCATAGCATGGTCGGGAAAATTCATTTACAGTTCCCTGGTTGAGTAATTAGGCTTAGACTTGATGGGGGAGATGTTACGTGGGGATGTTTGTGCATGTGTCACGCAAATGGAGATTGACTACAAAGCATTCACAGGAAGTAATTACACACTGGCGTTATTTGTGCTGACCAGGTCATGAAGCAAAAGGTGCTGCGCATAAGCTCCAGAATGGCAAAACCATTTGGGAGTGAAACACAGCAACACCTGATGTTGCGCTCAGCATACTACTGTACTAGTCCGTACTCATTACGCACCCTTTTTGAAAGTAAATGACTTTTCATTTACGCATCACTTACGCACCCCTGAAAGAAGTTATTTACATTTTTTACGCACATATACGCAGTGCCAAAAGGGCCATAGCCCAGCCAACAACGTTCTTTCAACTGTGATTTGAGTAGCCGCCTGCATCCTTGCTCAAGATAACGTCCTCAGTGATAACCATATCCTAATGGCTCAAGCTTAGATTATAATCTAAGTCCTCCTCAGAGCCCCCTCCATCCCTAGTGCTGTTGTCTCCCTCACTCCCACTGGCATCCTCATCACTGCTGCCAACCTCATCCTTGCGAGGCCTGACTGGGCATCGCTTGCATGCTGCTGCCTGTTGCGCATGCTGCCTTTTCCGTGAGCTGTAGCTGAATGTGCTCATCATGCTGTTGCTCCTGCTGCTCCTGCTTCCCCTGCTTGGTGTTTGGCGAGTCTGGAGACTTCAAAAAGTGGAATAAAATCAGCTGGAAATTGCTGACAGGGGCACGCTGCTCATCTTGCTCACTGCCTTGCTTAATCGTCGCTAAAAATACTTAATAACTTACGCCTAAATTAATTAATATTTTTTCGTCTGCAATTTTACGCAGAGGCCGAAGTAGATATTATTTGTGTAAAGATATAAGACTAGTACGGTATGTTGGAAAATAAATCTGTCAGCGCAACATAGAGGTCTGCACGCCAGGGTGGTAAGCTTTGCGTTTGAGCTGAGTAAAAACTTACAAAATATAAGAGGCACAATGTGAGGCTCACTGCCGCGGCACAAAGACAAGACAAGAAGCAAATCCATCCTTAAATAATTGAGAAAATAGGCAGTTTGCCGCAACTGTCTGGCCTCAGTAAAAATTTCAACTGCACTGTGCTTTGGCACTCTTTACTCCCTGGTATCTTGCTTCTTAGATAGAACTTCGGTTGGGTTGCCAACATTTAGTTCTAGCTAGACAGCATTTGCCACCACAAAGTACTTACTTTCGCTGTTTCTGCAAGGATGTGCACCGCCACAGTGCCTGAACAATCGCCACGCGCAATCTTGGTGCACCCTGAAGCACGTGCTGTTTGGAGAAGCAGCTGCTGCCGGAGATGGACCACAACATCCTCCCGCGCTGTCATGTCAGGAACTCCCTACAGTTGTGTGGACAATTGTTACACAAACTTCAGCAAACAAGGCTGAGGGTGCATGTTACATGTACATGAAGCATGCAAACTGAGTTGAAGCACTGCATAGAGCATTGGTTGCGGTGCTTGGTCCAGAAGACAGGGGACAGTGGTTGTTCCTGCAGAACAGAGAACATAGAGGTCTGCAGACTGGACACTGAGGCTCGCAAGTACAATAGCTTCATGCCACAAGGGCAATTTTGGAGGTCTGGCTGAGCGGCTTGAAAAAGATTGAGAAGACTTTTGCAGGTCCCAGGTCAAGTAAGGAGGTTTGGGACCAGATCGTGGGGAACAACACATGTACATATACCATGCAATAGAAGGTGACGTCCTTCACTGCCTATAGCTGCATGTAGCAGTGCCCTTGGCACAAAATGCATTATAAGATAATTCGTCACAAGAGTGGCCACATAGCGCAGGGTTGGGGCCCTCAAGAGTGTGTCACACTTCTCTAACAGTAAAGCAGGTTGAGTTGGTACCCTACAACTTTTAGGCAGGGAGTTAGTAAACGCAGGCACCTGCAAGAAGGTAACGCCATAGAATCCATACATAAAAGCCAGTGATACACAAAGAGCAATTAGCCAGAAACGCACCTGAACAAGCCCACAAAGCCTTGCCAGCTGTTGGCCATGAGATGGGCACCCTTGACTTTGGAATACGCGGCATAGGGGCACACACATCAGCTCACCCTTGTAGCCAGTGGCAGCTATGGCAGACTGCAGTTGCTGCCGGTACTGCGGGAAAACACATGCAAGGGTGGCAAAACGAGTAGGGTCTGGCTAGCAAACGGCGATGGTGCCCTCATCAATGGCCAAGCACTCCTGACTAACAGTGTTCAGTAGGGAAGGGTCATTTGTTTTGTGTTGCCACCTCCACATATGCGAGAGTTCTTCTACAGAGAGCCTACATTGCAACAGAACAAATACATTGCTGATCACCAGATCATTAATACCTCATTCACCAGGGTCCATTCCAGGCTCTATGCAAGACAAAAACATTGTGCTAGTCATTGCGATCACAACCCATCTTGTCCATTTACTCACAGTTCTCCAAGACAAGCGATGGCAAGCTTGCAGCAAATAACTAGGGTGGACCAGCCCCTTTTTTTTAAACTTTCCCTGGCCGATACATTTCGATAAAGATAGGAATAACTGGCCCTGCTACAACTAAGGATTGAACCCATGACCTCCAGCAATTTCGGAGTTGGGCCTGCACCGGCTACCAATGTCATGCCAAAGGGTAATCAATTTGTCATGCCACTCCCGCATATGTACGCATAGTTTCATCATATCATACAGGGGCAGAACTGTGAATCATCATGGGTGTAAAAAGCATGCGTGGGGAGATATTTAGTAGGTAACTGCACCTCCCTTACACCAACTCGTTACAATCCCCCCGTCTGCTTAGCAGCACTCACAGGCTGTGGGGGCACTTAGGTCGGCTATGCTCAAGGTCACTTTGCGTGCACAAGTGCCTGGTCACCAGGAGATCAACCCCTGACCCATCAGCTTGCATGGAAGGTACAAACGTAACAGCCAACATCCGCAAAGCAGCCCGGTCAGGGTTAGGCAACACTGCCTGTTGGGGGTCTCAAATCTCAGAGGGTGACTTCCGCCTCCCTTACACCAACCCCAAGGCAATGTGTGCTTGCAAGTTGCAATGCTATTGAAACTGCATGTGCACCAGGGTAAACACATGACACATCAAATTGAGCTGCAAGTGACTGCTGCCAGCGGCCATCCTTGAGCTTAAACAGCCCTCTGCCTGCAAATCATTACACTAGCCCTATGCCATAGGAAAGGGCCCGGCTCAGCCTGACACCACCAAATAAGGAGATAAGCAGAGGGGGCATCCAAGCTCCAAACGTCAAACCTGCTACCGTTGGGGCTGTACAAACCAGAGGCACATCACACTCCTAACAACCACAACCTGACCAACTAGCTGCAGTCACCTCCACGCATTGCAAATCGAGCAAACAGCTTCTGCTGCTCTTCAAGAAAGGTGGACCAACGCACACCTTTTCCAGTTGGCTCAAGGTAACAGTGGTGAGCCCCTCCCCTTCATCAATGTGCACCACTACCAGTTCAAGGGCAACCTGCGAGGTGCAATGTAAAGGAGGGGTTCAGCTAGGAATGCCATTCTGGTGTTCTAGAGGACTGACTTACTACTTGCTACGTGTGCTGACCTCAAAGCAGCATCCCTGGAGCCGCTTGCCATTAAGGTGGCACAGTGATGAAGACTCAGCAATAACAGGCTTAAAAACTTCTCCTCTCATGGCACTGCCCCCATGTCAGACGCATGAGGGGCGCTCACCAAAATGAGCCTGGAATCATCTTGTTCCTTTACTATGGAGTATTGGGGGTCAATGGAGTCTTACTCTGAATCAGGGCATCCAAAAGTCGTTGCTTGGCTCAACGCGGATGCAAAGAGATATGGCGATTGCGTATTCTAGTACGAACGTAACCCTGCATGTTGCACCCCACGCAAACATAAGGCCCATGATTGACAAAGAACTGGGCAAGAGAAGTGCTTACAGGCAACATTAATGTGATGTGCTTTGAAGATAACCCACTGGTGCAGCAGATACTGCTCCTGTTGAAGGCACAGGGGTTGAGGCTAGAACACTGAGTAAGTGAGCAAAGTTCGACCACTATATGAGAGCCAGCTATAGAGGGAGTTGAAGCTGAAACCTAGCTTGCATCGGATTCATGCTCTCACGGCAAAGCTCTGGATGTGCCTGGAAATCGGAGAATGCATGACGGATTCGTTAACCAATTAGGCCCTGCACTAAGGCTGTACTTGCTTTGGTGGTGCCACGATGCACCTACCAGTGGACATCTAAGGGTAAAGTCAACCCTTCACCTACTGCCTCGGCAACTTTTCCATCCAGGTATGAGGGATTATGTGGTAAGGTAAATCAGTGAGTGAAGGTTGCAATAGAGCAACAAAGCCAGCACTTTAAAAGGGCAGGCAAGTTGTAGTCACTTTCCATCCCAAGGAGGATACGGGAGTGTGAGTGAGGATTTGTGGTGAAGCTGCCCGAGACCACACTGGGCCATGGTACCATACAGGGTTTTGTTGATCGCGTCTATAAGGACGGTGCGCTTGGTACGCACAGTGCCAGTGTAGCAGGGTTTGCCCAGAGGGGGTCATCTGAGCCTGAAAAAGGGGTGTTTTTAAAATGTGAATTGAGGATGGGCCCCCCAGCTTGCACCA
>QAXF01002957.1:3514-13612 GCA_004335645.1 Dunaliella sp. WIN1
CGCGCACGCGCGCGCGCACGTACAAAAATACCCTCAGATCTTAGAGGAAGCCCCAGCCCCAGGGCTTTCATCCTCGTACCAGGCTTCATTGAATGACGCGGCTGCAAATGCAGCTCGTGCAGCAGGGTATACAAACGCAGGTGTGTGTGCATTTTATCAAAGGCGTGTGCATTTGCATGTGCAACAGTGCAGCTTGTGCAGCGGTGTATGCAAACACAGATGTGTGCTTGTTGATGCAGGTGTATGCATGTGTACAAAGGCGTGTACGTGAATCAAAGGAACATGTGAATGCCGATGTGTAAAATAAGCTTTTGCAGCAAAGTTCAGCTATGCAGATGCATGCAGTTGCGGGTGTGAGGAGGAAGCATGTGCAGCTGGGGGGGAGGGGGCAAATGCAGGGGCATGGGCATGCGGATGTGTGCATGCTGCTGTGGATGCAAGCGGCTCATTGGTGTTGATGGGACCTGACAAAATGGAACACGCGTGGCTGGGCAAGCAAGCAGAAGGAGTGTGTGAGTCCTGTCAAAGGAGGTATTGCAGCCGCTGGTGGGTAGCACCCTTGAGCAGTGCGCTAAAATGGCGCATCAAGTCTCAAATGTGATAAGACCATACAAACGTGCTCATATACCCCTTGCAGTAACATCTATACTTCATTGATATTCTTTATTCATATCCAAATGCATGTGCTACTTATGCAACGTAAGCTGTGTTGGTTATTATGATCTACTTATGTTGACCAGCGTTTTGGTCCATTAGCACACCTGTGATAAATGAAAATGACCTAAGAAGCTGAGACCCGTGCATTGGCCACACCTAGAACACAATGGCTGGAACCATCAGGCATTGAAATGCCGGCGTCAACAAGCGTCAATGTATCCTTTCCCTCTGCACCTCGTCCTTCAGGGACAGTGGAGTTCATATTGGACATGAGCACCAAGCACGCAGCAACCTCAGATGCACCCTTTTTCTTCATGGAGATGAACACACGTCTTCAAGTAAGCTGTTTATAAAGTAACATTAACAAATCCAGTTGTAAAGCTTGCATTTGTGAAGGTGCGGCATCATGCTGGGTATGGCCATAACTTGCAAGTTTATTGGGATGCTGCATTGATGATGTTGCGTTTGCCTTGCAAATTTTGTCAAGCTTTTTAAAGCACTGAAGCTCTGCGCCTGATAGAGGTCTTTGATAGCATTGATGTTGGGAAGAAGAGCTGAGCTGTTACTCACAGAAGCTTATAAGGCCCTGCCAAAGTAGTGACAATGTTACAAGTTGACGGTCTAGTGGCATAGGAGAGGCAAATAAGGTCATCAAGCTTGACAGCAATAGCAACGTAGAATTGGCCAGAGCTACGACTTGGCTAGATCTGTGCAAGAGAGATGAAGACGGGATGCACAGAAGCACAGGTTTGCTGCCGCTGTGCAAGACAAAACAAAGGGAAGCTATGAAAAACAAGGGGCGGAACAGGATGAAGGGAGTAAGCAGAAGAGGATAATAAAAGGGCTAGAAACAGGAGCAAGCATACTTAGCTTTGGGCCTTAGTAAGTTAGGTGTTCAAGTCAGCTATCTGTAAACCCCTTGAGTTAAGCACGCTGGCTGCAATTCCTGAGTGCATGCAAGTGGGTTGCGCATGCTGGCCTTTGTCCTCCTATATCCACATCTGTTTTGCCGGGGAGACCTTGTCGAAATGCACGCATGATGAGTAATTATCGTGAAGGACATTCTTCACTCATACGTCTTGACTTTGTGACAGACCTCAGACTTAAGCTGGCACACACACCTAAATGGCTTGTGAATGCTGGCTTTGCTCCTGCATCTACGTGCTGGAGATGTGGCTTTGCTAGGGCGAATGTGTGTAATTGTTGCTGATCAATGTAGTGGACCTGTGGTGCTCTAGGCTGTGTGTCTTTTTTTCGTGGTCCTTCTTACACTTAGGGTTAGCTCTATTGTAGCTCATTTCTCTAAAGCCCGTTGTATAATTCATTATAATATGTTTTAGCATTTTTGTGCTGCCATCTACGGCTTTTCCTTTGCCCCTTGCCGGTTGTTCTTTGCCCGTAACGCAGTTGCCACGTAAACCGTGCAGTAAAGCACTCTGCTATGATCGTCTCACTATCTATCTATGGTGTGCACTGCCTTCTGTCTCAATTCCTTGCTTGTCTCCTTGCAGGTGAAGCGCC
The DNA here is from genome assembly GCA_004335645.1 of Dunaliella sp. WIN1. Taxonomy (NCBI): domain Eukaryota; kingdom Viridiplantae; phylum Chlorophyta; class Chlorophyceae; order Chlamydomonadales; family Dunaliellaceae; genus Dunaliella; species Dunaliella sp. WIN1. The sequence continues at coordinate 5,693 of QAXF01002957.1, forward strand.
CTGTGTCAAAGGCTGTGACCGGGGTGGACCTGGTGGCTCCGGAGCTCTTACTGCGATCTAATTTTCTTTCTGATGCTGTGACCCATTCTGTCTCCTCTGTTTCTTTTGTCTTTCTGTACTCCACTGCTATGGTCTACTCTGCCTCCTGTCTTTATTCACTTGCTCGTCTCCTTGCAGGTGGGGCACCTTGTGACTGAGGCTGTGACCAGGGTGGACCTGGTCGCTTTGCAGCCCTTACTGTGATCTACTCTTCCTTCCAGTGCTGTGCTGTGATTCGTTTTGTCTCCTCTATTTCTTTTGTCTATCTGTCCTACAATGCTATGGTCCGCTATATTTGATCTATGCTTCTGCTTGCTTCACTTGCTTGTCTCCTTGCAGGTGGAGCACCTTGTGACAGAGGCTGTGACCAGGGTGGACCTGGTGGCTTTGCAGCCCTTACTGTGATCTACTCTTCCTTCCAGTGCTGCAATCCACCCTGTACCCTCTGTTACTGTTGTCTATCTGTCCTCCACTGCCATGATCCACTCTCTATCTATCTACAAGCTATGCTTCTGCCTTGCTTCACGTGCTTGGATCCTTGCAGGTGGAGCACCCTGTGACAGAGGCTGTGACAGGGGTGGACCTGGTGGCTCTGCAGCTCCTGGTTGCGGCTGGAGGCCGACTGCCTGAAAAGCAACAGCAGGTGTGCGCAAGCTGCGTCACCTGCTCATGATGCCTGTTACTCGTGCATGAGTCTTTTATTTGTGCAGTAAGGGCTGTTGTCATAAACAGACTTTTCCTGGGAAGGCCTTAAGGCACGCAGGCAGGAATGCAGTTGGGTCTATATCACGGTTATCACGGGTGCATATATATAGGCAACGCCAGCGCACGTGCTGAATAGGCTAATCAGGCAGCCACGTAATACCTCCAATAAAGGAAGTTATAAGTTCTGCAGGCCTTTCTGCTCGTTCCGCTAGCTTCCCAATGTGAGTTGGTCATATATGTTTGTTAAGCGCAATAAGGGAGCTAGATGAAACATGAATCATTTGCAGATATGGAGTATGATACCCTGCACAAATGTGAAGTTAGGACCAGCATCGCACCTCCTGGCCTTTGTTAACACAAGCAACAATATGTTCCTGGCTGTGCAATTTTGCTTGCTTGAAGCATAGCTCCCACACGTAGCTTCGCGTCAGCTTCTACCATGTTCTGCCTGGTATGACCAAAACAATGTTCATCTTCTTGTGCACAAATGTTGTGGTCAAAAAGGCTAGCCGACGGATTGATGTTACGGAGGTGATTCTTCACCTATATGTACGTGACAACAAAGGCAGCGTGGCAAGATATTTGTAGCTCCTAAAATGAAGCTGACATCTTCACATGGCAGTAGATTAAGCTCTGTTTGAGCAAGAGTTATTGTGGACGTTGTGGTCTTTGCTCAACATTGCTGTGAAAGTTGCACATCATTTTTTGGTCTTGAGCCTTATCTTGAGCCTAAAATGAGACCACATCTTTTTAAAAGAACCTAGGGGATATATGCCGCTTTAAGGAATGAATAAGCTCACTGGTGTGCATGACCAACTGACCATAGTCACAAGTACAGCTGCGGCTGTATCATGCTTTTTGGGCCCTTCTGTTTGAGCAATCTTCAATGCGGATGAAATAGTGTGGATTATGTTGTGCCGCAACACAGCTTTCACAGACCTTTACCAGTGACCATTGCTGTGTGTGGGAAGGGGTATATTGTGGTTCTTAAGCAGCAGCTCAATCGTGGGCTGTCTGCAAAATAGTGGCTGCCTCAGACTGCAAGAAGCACCAGCATTTCATAATCTTTGATGTAATCTTCATTCCCAAGCAGGTAGTAGTTCAATGCTCGAAGTGGCATACTTAAATGACTGTTGAATCGATGCTTGACTTGGTATGCAGCAAGCAGTGGGCCACGCATTTGAGGCACGCGTGTACGCTGAGAGCCCGGACAAACAATTTCTACCAGGTAACTTTCAACAGATGGAGTGAAGCAAAATCTCCTTGGCCCATAGTTTGTTCTCGATCAAGCTCATAAGGAACTGAATACCCCACCAAGCAGCTCCATGCAACCCACAAAGTTTGAATGTCAGCCCCATGGTTTTAGAGAACAAATGATCTTTCTTGTGAACACCTATCATGCCACTTACTGGCTACTTGAAAAGAGGTGCACGCTGTGAGGCTGACAGAGCACCAGGCAACATGCTTGCCCATGATTGCCTCTCTCAGATCTGAGATGCTGTGAATGAGCTGGCACGCAGAGGTAACTTAATATGTAGCTGCTTGGGCTCCACGCTCTTATAAATTGCTCAAGATGTCCTTGACGACAACTGTAGTCTTGTTGCACCTGACTTCGCCTATATTATACTTCTTAGGGTTGCAGCCATGGACTCTTTTTATGAGCCCTCTGCAACAACTGCATCATAAAGTCACTTGCCTTCTTCAACCACTGCTACTATGCCCTACTGCACCCTAATAGGTTGTAATGTATTGCAGCCTATCTCTCACAAACTAGAGTAAGATCTCCTTAGTCCACTGCTTACAGCCACACAACCACGAGTACAACTGCAACAACCATCAATGCAGCGCTTTGACAGTTACATGTTCGTAGATATCTAACAGCCTGATCTCTGTAAAAGAATGAGTGCCCCAAATGGGTGCCAATATTAAAATCTGGGAGATTGTGCAACGTTTTGTTACAGTAACTTTGCCGGTATAAGTGACAGCTGCTATGGAAAAAGCACAGTCCTTATCTGGGTATGATGGCAAATCTTCTAAAAACAGCCTTGGTGCAATTTACAAAAAAGGGTTAGAAGGCTGCCATGTACAAACCCAACGCTTAGCAAGCATATGTAATAGGTTGCTACTGCCCTATTCATCTCTCTAACATTCTTGCATTCACAGGAGCTGGCACTATCAAACGCTGGAGGCCTCCTCCTGGCTATTCAGAGTTCCAGCCCCCTCATACTACAGAACCAAATGTAACATTGTCACAACAAAACAGCTCATACGTGCGAGTAGACAGTGGAGTTTCAAGAGGTGACACAGTGAGTTGTCAGCCAGTTATAGGCCATATAATGATGTCTGAGGCGTGTGTAGCACTGCCCAAAAAAAACAGCTCAGATGTGCGAGTGCATAGATGTTGAAACTTTAAGCGGCGGCTCGCTCCCAGTCCCTGTAATTCAACAACTGACGTCACATTTATTTTATGGATATCAAGCAAAAGGTTTTAAAGGTGAGTGAACAGTTTTTCAGTCCTAGGCTTTATCTCATCATCGTTGAATAGTGCTTGGTTCAAAAGGCGTTAATTTCTACTAGTAGAACCGCGAGCAAAAAGGAGTCAATTTGACTGTTGTATTTTGGATACATGGTCATACATATGTTCCATTTCATAAGTATAAGCAAGCAAGCAGCATTGCTTGGCTGAAAACTCTCACAGATGCAGGAAATAAGGCTTTACTGTGCATTCATGAGCTTGCTGAGGCTGCCTTGTGAAGTGTGCCGATACGCCTTTTTCCCTGCTTGGGTTATCGTGAGGTACTTTGTGTGCAAGTATATTGCCATAAGCATGTAGCTGCATTACCCAGCTCAAAAACGTTCACAAGCATATTCCTACCCCATATCTGCTATTAAGTGTCAATGGAAAAATTTTTAAGCAAAGTGCACTCACACCCTGCTATACCCCTAACTGCTTATGTAGCATATGACTCATCACCTTGGTGCTGGTGAAAAGCTCTGCAGCTCACCCTACAGCTATCCTTCACATGTCTCTCAGAGCCCATGATCTCATGCAGCATCATGATGCGCTGTTGAAGATGGCTTACAGTACCGGGGATGGGCTGATGTTCACAGGTGGGCATCTTTTACGACCCCATGATAGCAAAGATCATCGCCCATGGTTCCAACCGAGGTGATGCCCTGTCAGCCTTACGCAAAGCATTGGCACAGACTCAGGTACGGCAGCATTTGCTTGAAGTTGCCAGTGTTTTCCTTGTGTATTAATGTAGTGCCAATAATTGTAATTAATTTGCACACTGGGCATGCGGCTAATTTTGAGTTAGGACTCTGATGTTGCCAACTACCTGCATGTATGGAGATGCACCATTGTTTGTGCAAGTGAAACATTCCATGCTGCCCGCTAAAGGTTATGCACACAGTATTGTGCCAACGTGAAAATTGCAACTGGGATGACCAAGGACAGGTCAATCCTTGCAGCATCATCGTGGGCTAATTGGGTGCAGGCCCTTAAGCCCTTAGCCGTGTTGGACCTGGCTTGTGCATCTTTGGGTGTTATCAAGTTTCGTTAAGAAGCCTGCGTTATGCCTTCTATCTTTTGAGAGCTGATTTATTTCCTTGATCAATCATCTAGACAATGCCTGATGTTTGTTTGCAGCCTGAAGATGGCTGGGAATTCAGACAGCAATCAAACACAAGTACTGCTGACAAATAACTTAACTTAGTAATCAAGTGTTCTTTCACCAGTTCCTAGACAGCACAAGCTGAGCTGTGTTTAATTGTGCACATTCACATCGGGGCACAGCTGTCCTAGCACTCTTCTTAAGGGTCAGTAGCTTAGGCCAGGTTTGTTTCCCAAAAATTCCGGTATTGGGTTTCAAGGTAAGCATTTGAGGGATGGGTCTCGTGGGTGGTGCTAGTCCATTCAGCTGTGTTTAGTGACGGTGGTAAAATGTACTTGTTCTCAAGCTCATGCATTCTTTCCGCGTGGTGCATTCCCTGATGCTCTCTGCATCACACAGGTGGCGGGGCTGCCTACAAACCTGCACTTCCTACAGCGCCTATCTGCCCATCCTGCTTTCATAGCAGCAGACCTTGATACAGGTAGGAGTGTAAGCTTCATGCTAGTGTGGCTGTCAAGAAGCATCGCAGAGGGTAGCTGGGGCCTAACACATTTGTCATTACTGACTCATATTGGTAAGTTAAAGAATGTGGTCCCTCTGTCCAGACTGTAACAAGACAAGGTCCAAGGCACTTAGTATTGGGGGAGCCACATTGTTGCGTTAGACCCGTATGTGGAGCTTTGAGGCCACAGGAGTGATCTGGGGGACTTGCACTAGGGGACTGTCATTGCCATGTTTCATTAAGGGCATTCACTGAGCAAAGACTATGTTGATTGCGTAACATGATCATTGGTATAATCACAGGCTCATGTAACAACAAAAGAACGGCCAGATAAGTTTGAAAGTCACATGTGGATATCTGTGTGGGTGCTTCGTGCAACTTACAGCCTCAATCTTGATATAGACCACCCCATCTTGCGCACATCACGGCCCAGACACGGGCCAAAATTAAGTGAAATTGCTACCGGGGTATTGCTCTCACCAAGCAATCTGGATGCAGTTCCGCAAGCTTCCAGGGCCTCTTCTGGACCAGTTCAGAGCATTTTGGCATGATACCTTGGCATGCTCTCCCAAATTGCCTCACCTGCTCCTGTAAAAAAGGCTACCATGCATTTCTGGCTTTGATAATTCCACAATATGGGCAGCGCGCCTTAGGAGCACCAAAAGCATCCCCTTATTAGGCCACAGATACTTCCCTCTGGAACAATTTAGTGGCATACCCATATTAAACCTCAGATAGGCCATTTTGGAGGAATCTAACAAAATACCCATGTTAGGCCTCAGTGGCTGATTCTTGGACGATCAACGTTGTTTATTTAACATGCTTCTTTGTTTGGCATACTCTTTGGCCGACAGCGTCAGGTCAGACAAGGAGCGCAAGAAGAAGCATGTGCATGCATGCATGAATGAATAAACTCCAGTAGGCAAAAAGCTTAAGCAAACCAATGCACACATTATGTTGACAGGCCAGGAAAAAAGTCTGAGGAGGTGATGGCAAAAAGTGGCTGAATACCAGAGGGGGTCGACTGAGCAAATGTCCTGGAATGTGACTTTCTTAACATAAATCGTGTTAATACAATAAATAAAGTTGGGCGGAAACGTTTTGGGGTCAAACGGATGTCTGGGTGCTCTGGGGTGAAGATCAGCTTCGTTCTTGGCCTAGATCAGCCCAATTTGCGCTCACCAGGGCCCAGCCACGGGTCCAAAATCATTAAAATTGCTATCAGAACATTTCTTATATATTATAAAGTCATCGTGGATGTAAAAATGCTGGTTTGGAGGGGGTCGATTTTTGGGCCTGTTTGCTGCTGTTTGGCTGACTTTTTTTAAGGGAAGTGGCTGGAAATCCACATCTGACCAACCACTGGGTCATTCCACTTCATTTCTTTTGCAATAATACTTATTTGGTGAATGGACTCCAAATCACCAAAAATCACCCAATTTGGGCCATTGGGTAATCAGGGGTGGAGATCTGGCCGTGAAAAGTAGGGTTCACGCCGCAAGAAATTGAGCATGCGCCCCGTGATTTGCACTTTTCAAGCTCATGTGCAATAGATAGGCTACTGGCTGGTGTTAAGCTTAGAAAGTGCAAATGACGGGGTGCATGCTAAGTTCACATTTCAAGAACACCCCTTTTTCAGGCTCAGTCGACCCCCTCTGGCTGAATACTATGTAATGCTGCAGCATGTTTGAAACTGTGTTACCTGGCGGAAGAAACTGTCCAACTTTGCCTCAAATAGGCTGAGTCTCTGTCTGACAAAGCAAAAAGAGACACTTCAGGGATTGTATTCTGTGTATTGTCAAAGGGTGTAGCTTCAAAGACGGATGAACTGCATGGTCCAAGTCACTGGCTCCTTGCGGATCTGCAGGCTTTTTGGCCCATCATCTCCCGGACTTGCTCACACCAACACCCATACCATATGAGACGGCTGCATTAGCTGGGGTAGCACGCCACATGATTCAGGTGTGTACTTCAGCCTAAGCAACATCTTCCACCAGGTTTGAGTACTCTGGAAGGGGTTACTTAGGCGTGAATTTGACGTTCAACTTCCTGAGTTTGATTGTTTGGGGCATTAGAGCCAGAAGAAACATTCGAACACAGGAGGGAAGCGGGCATGTTGAGAGCAGGTGAAGAGCAGGTGAGTGCATGCTGATTATAAGTAAAGGAATGAATCATTTCACTGCATTTGTCCCCTTTTCACTGTTGGTCAGAGGTTGCTGAACCGCTTTGGTCCTGGAGGACGTGGTACACCTTTCAATATACAAAATAGGAATGGGGTGGAGCTTATACGGTGTTCTGCGATCAACGCCAATCAAAAACATATTGAGCCCTGTCAGGGGCAGAGCACATTTGAGTGCTTGGAAAACCATCGGTAATGGAGCAGTCGCGGGTGTGGATACTCTGGTGAGGAGGATGCAAGTATAATTCAAAAAGGTTACACAAGTGAAGGGATGCGGATAAGTTCCAAACAATGCTAACAGATGCACTGCGCCTCTAGGTAGCTAAGATGTTTGCTTATCATGAAGGTAAGGCAGAGCACACTCTTCTTGGCCCACATCCAGCCCTCTAAAATTCCTCTGTTTACACAAGTAACCCTTGTGAGTACTTCTGCAATGCAACGCCTAACAGTGTACTGTGATACTGCTGCATGTGGAGGCTGACCATTTGGAGGATCTGGAGTTTAGTGCGCTGTTTGCATCCTGCCTTCACAGTGTGTTTAGGCTTAGTGCAGTAAACGCTGTGCTAAAGCAGTATGCCTCGGCCATGCATCTTAATGGCATTGCTGCTGCAGTGTGCGCGGGGCATGCTATGCCTGCAGTGGATGAGGTGCATGCTTCTCAGCTTCACAACTGTTGGCTTGGGATATATTACTGCTGGCACGCCTTACTTAGTACAGGCTTTAATTGCAACAGCGCTCAGAGACCGCACAATGCTCAACAAATACTCTGGACCAGGGTACTTTTCTTGTTTACGCATGCATGCATGCATGCGCGAGCACGCACGCACGCACACGCGCACGCACACGCACACACACACACACACACACACACACACACA
>QAXF01002965.1:14138-24733 GCA_004335645.1 Dunaliella sp. WIN1
ACACACACACACACACACACACACACACACACACACACACACACACAGACTTTGTGCGAAGCACACAGACATTAAGACACCCTGCAGTACAACTGCGAGCACAACCGAGCAGTCGGCTGATGTCCGCTAGCCCTGTTCACAGTCCAGCACTATGCCACCCTAACTGCTATACCAAAAACAGACACCTCATGCTTGCTGTGGTGCACAGACGCACAATGCATAACTGCCGACCCACAGAGACACAAGCCACACATAGACACAAGCCAAGCCACGTTGTCCATCTGTTTGATAATCTCAAAGATTTTGCCTCTTGACACGCTTCTTAACGATTTGTCCCCACTCTTGATCATGTCCAATTTACATAGGCATTCAGCCTGAGTTGCTGTGGATGAACTGTTAGCCTTCTTGCCTTTCTTTCTGGATTCTTACCTTTGGTTGCAGGCGTCTTCTGCATCAGCTAAGCTGCCCTTGTAGACAGGTACAGGTATGTAACCACTACCTCACACAGACACAACACAAGCGCCCACTTCTCACCTGCACCCTGGCACGTGCCGCAGCTGCCGCGGCAGCAGCCTCCTCTGCCATTTCCTGCTTCGCATTGGCTGAGTTGATGGACTTGATGACTTTGAGGTACGCGTGCTTCTCGCGGCTCACAGCCTGCAGAGAGCACAGCACAGTTCTGTCAACATCCATCAAAACCCTCAGGGCCAGCTTCTTTTCTAAGTCCATCCCTTGCTCTGCATTGCCTAAATCAATGGACTTGATAAAGCTAAGGTACGCGTGCTTCACGACTCACAGCCTGCATGAAGTACAGCACAGCTCCGTCAAAAATCCTTTCATTACTGAGCGCCTACAATGCTGCAGCTGACCTGATAGCTACTCTTGCTCTCTCCTTAGTTTGAACCGGCTTATTACAGGTGAATTCTGCTTATGCAGAATTGCTCTTATATGCAGGTACGCAACGTAGTTGTAGCCTTGTCAACATCCAGCAGCGCCCCCAAAGCCAGCTCCTCTCTCAAATTTAACATCAGCGCGGCATTCGGTCTTTTCTAGAGTTGGCCGTTACTTTCTGATACGCGTGGTGTGCAGCGTGTGTGCGAAGTTCCATGCATCAAAGACAAATTGTATGGCCATCATTGTACAAAGCTGGCCAACCCTACACATGAGCTTGCCACTCGAGGCAAACAGAGCTTTCATAAGTACAGGCCCCCTTTTGTTCTTGCACTAAAAGGTTGTTGGAGCACACAACTACGGCACCAAGCTCAAACACAATCCCTTCACACAGCTCACGCCTGTGGGTTTGAAACATGCAAACCGTGTGGCAAGCCATGTACTGTGCATGTTCCGGTCACTGAGCAGCACTGCAAGTACAAAACAATGTGAGGTCCCACAATAGCTGTGTGATGCATCAGCAAAATGAGTTTTGCAAGATCCTAAGAGCATTACACGCGTGTTGACCCTGCAGGGGGCCTTGTCAGGTGCCTCACATGTGAGAGGCAGCTGGATTTTTACCTACACCAGAGCTTCCTGTTATTAGGTGCCTGTTCTTTTTACTTCTTAATCTGTGGCTGCAGGCCGTTCTGATTCAGCTCAGCTGCCCTTGTACGCAGGACCAGCCATGTAACCTGAACCTGCACCTTACCTTGGGCGGAGCGGGAGCCTTGCCAGGGGCCTCATGTACGAGAGGCACGGCTGCAGGCTGCAATGCCCCGTGTGCGGTTGGTGCTGCAGCATGTTCCTCAGCCTCTGATGTCGGCACTTGAGTACTAGTGCCTTTTGTCCCTGCTGTCCCTGTTGCTGAGCTGCGCCCCAGGGGTAGACTGGGGGTCGATAGCAAGCCACTGGCATTGTTGATCCCATCCTCGTGGAGTAGGGCTGCTTGCTGCTGCAGGTGCCTGGCCAGGTGGCGCGCTTCCAGGTCTCTGTTGCGGCGGTACACCATGCTGCAAGGGGGACACCACGCTTGTGTGTTACACGCAAGCAAGCAGAAAATTTGAGCATGGATGCCTGCCGCTGCAGGACTGGTCGTGCGGGTCTAAAGCACCCAGGTCTCTGCTGCGGTGGCACACTATGCTGCAAGGGGGGCAATGCGCTTGTGTTTTACACGCAAGTGAGCAGAAAGATTGAAGTTGCCTGCCACTGCAGGACTGGTCGTGCGGGTCTAAAGCATCCAGGTCTCAGTTGCGGCGGTACACCATGCTGCAGGGGGGGACGACACGCTTGTGTATGGTGTGCACAGATTTGTTTAAACGCCTGTTGCTGCAGGTGCGCTGCGCAGGGTAAAACCCCCCAGGTCTGATGTGGTAGAGGTGCAAGCCTCACAGGATCTGACCTTTTGTAATGGGCTTTCATCAAGCAACCGGTTGCAAGTGGTGCCTAGGTCAGCATGTTTGGCTGTCTGGATCAGACAGGTCCGCAATTGCACCATCAAACCTCACTCCTACGTCTCAGAGCGGCCCTGAATTGTCTCAAATATCATCAGGCACCTCCGCACTTGCAGCATCATGCTTTTCTCCTACCTATTAAAGCAGGTCCCAAGTTGCATCAGCAATGATCATCAGATAGCTCTACAACAGCACCAACATGTCTCACCCTTACCTGTGAGGCAGCCCCTTTGCATCGGCAGTCATTAAGTAGCTCATCAACATTGATCAGGTAGCTAATCAACGATGATCAGGCCGCATCATCAGCTGACCTAACGCCTACCTGTCAGGCAGGTCCTCTGCATCAACAATGCTCAGGTAGCTCATTGAAATTGATCAGGCCGCATCATCCTCTGTCCTAACCCTACCTGTCAGGCAGGTCCTCGTAGTCCCAAGCCAGAGACGCCAGAGGAGCCTCGCGCACGGGAGGGAAGTTGTACTTCTTGCTGCTGGGTGGCTTGTCCAGCGGCACTTGCATGACCTGGAAACACACATGCACGCTGGTATGTGTCAGAAGAGCTGCATACGCTGCTGCTCATTCTTGTGGCGGTAAGATCCTTTGCCCAGCGGCACTCGCTACACCTGGATGTGGCAAAGGGACGCTGGTGTATGTAAGGAGAGCTGCGCACGTTGCTGCTCGATCTCAGAATTGGCTGTAACTACACTGAAAGCGCAAGTGTTGTACTCTGCCGCAATTCAAATCTACTTAAAGGGAAGAGCCAGTTAGTATCACTCACGTAGCAGTACGGTGGTTTGCCCAGCAGCATCTGCAACAACTGGGAAAGCACAAGCACGCTGGTATGAGCAAGAAGACATGCCCGTGTTGTTGCTGCTCAACATCTTAGTAGAAAGGTGCATCGCCCAGCAGCAGTGCTCTTGCAATACCTGGGCACACACACACACACACACACACACACACACACACACACACACACACACACACACATATGCTTTTGCGCGCTTAAAGGACCTACTAGCGCTGACGGTCCAAATCGGCTTCTGTGTCTTCCAACAGATGCAGCACGCAATACTTTCAGCTAAGCAACAAAGAAGAAGATTCAGTGTTTCATGATGCTGTAGTAGGCTAGGTGCTTCCCCAAGTGGTTATAACACCTGCAAAGGTCAGACTCTGGAAACATTTCCCACAAATCCCCCCTGCTGTGGTTGAGGGCTTATTAGTGTGTAAGGCTCAATGGCGTTCCCAGGCACTGAAGGTTGTTTGCTTGTGCTGCAGGGCTGCAAGGAACAATTCACTAAGACCATCAAAAAGAGTTGCGCAGTACTATGTCATGGAACCATGGGCATTGAGGAGAGGTACTTGCATGGCTGCATGAAAAGTGGTACTGGAACAGGTACATAGGGCAATTTTGTTGACGGTTTCAACTGTATAGGCTTATGCAATTGAGGCCCCATGCCCCTGGTTCATAGTCAGCCATGCAAGCGTCCGTCATGGAAGGTGGCAAGCAAGCGCCTGCCATGGAAGGCGGCAAGCAAGCGCCCGTTATGGAAGGTGGCTAGCAAGCGCCCGTCATGGAAGGTGGCATGCAAGCGGCCGCCATGGAAGGTGGCATGCAAGCGCCCGCCATGGAAGGTGGCATGCAAGCACCCGCCATGGAGGATGGCATGGACCAAGACCCTGCTTACTTGTGAGTTCTAGTTGGACGCACACACATGGCAGGCGCAACAACCACACAAACGCCTGGCAAGGGCAAGGGCCTGGTGCATTCATGCTCTCACTGTTATTCTTGAGTAGTTGGGTGCAATTACTTGCTCAGATTGTTGGGCAGAACATCACACCGACATGCCAAGAGTCAGGCACAGCTGTTGATGCAGAATTTGGATAAGGCCACATAGCTGTACCTGCCTGCAAGGGCAGCTTAGCTGAAGCAGAAGACGCCTGCAACCGATGACCAAAGCCAAGGAGTATAAAAATGGAAGGCTATCATGTCAGCCACAGCAATCCAGGCAATCAGAAACAAACTTAGCAGCTCCCAAAGCATCATATTTCTTATGAAGTTTCTCAAGACTTGAATAAGCACGCAGTGTGAGCTGGTTTCTGCTCACCTTCAACCTCCGTCTGCTGTGGCTGGGCGCAGTGATGTGCAGAGGCTCAGTCACATTCATTGGTGGTGGGGCCACTCGGTCCGCATGGTCACCAGAGGCTGCTGCCTCAGCTGCTGCTGCTGCTGCTGCTTCTGCTTCCCATTGAGCTTGAAGCCGCTGCCTGAAGTGGGGGTGCGCCAGCTCTACCTTGAGCACATGGCCCCGCCATTTGCAGTGGTTATACTGAGAGGGAGAGCAATTAGAGTGGCTGTCAGTAAGGCTTCCTTTTGCAGTGGGGAAGGGCTAGCTCTATTTAGAGCACATGGCCCCACATTTTGCAGCGGTTGCACAGTGTGAGATTTGCACCCAAAATTGTGTGTTTACTGAAGCCTCATGCATTAAGCACTTAGACCAAATAGTAATACTCACAAAAAGCGCAGAAGCCTTCGTGATGCTACAAAAAAAAGAGGGCACCAACAAGTGTACAATCTTGCATCAAGGGTTTTGAAAGGTCTTTACCTTGTACCAGTACATGTACGCAGGAACAGCGAACAAATTCACAGGGCACAAAATCTGGCTAATGAGGATAAGGAAGCCAGGACACATACAACGCGCACAATGTAGAGTTTGCCACAGATACAGCCCTCAGAATAACACATTAAACTAACTGCTATTTGCAGGTTTTAGTTGACACTTGCATAGGGTGCATGGCTCTGTTCTTTGCAACAATAGTAACCTAGACACCTTGGTTTAACATTTATATGCTGGTACAGTGCAGCATTTGTAGTGTCCCTGGAAGACAGTCAAGCACTGCTATTTAACGCTCACTGCCTTGTCAGTGAGGCAGCTGCTTTTGCTTACTTTGTTGCTGTTCATTGTATAAGTAGGTCATGTCCAAGAACGCGTATGCCATGGCGGAAGATACCAAACATGTATGTGGAAGAAAGGGCGTGTGCTCTATCCATGGTTTCTTCAATTCTGGTTGCAACACAAGTGCCTAAGCAAAAATAAAATGTTTGTGAAGTACATGTTGGACCCCTACCAGGCTCAAGCACCGTGCCAAGCTGCTTTCATCCTTGGCATGCATCTCCACGTACGCAAAGCGGTAGTCTGAGACAGGCTTTGCGCTCCATGGTGGTCTAGCTATGAGGCTTGGCTTGCTGAGGCCCACAGTCTCCGGCTGCTTGCCGGGCACCAGCTCACAAGCCTCAACCTGGCCAAAAGGAGTGAACTTCTGCACGATGTCCAACAGGGGCGTGTTCTCAGGCAACCCACGCACGTATAAACGAACCATTTCTTCATTAAATTATTCAATTACTATATCGCACAAGTTGACTGGCGGCCGCATGAATGAATCCAAGCTAAGCCCTAATCTTGACTCACACCTGTTGTTTGTTTTGCTTGACTTTTACAAGGAAATCTTTTGTGAAAGTAGATATACTCTGAGGTGTGTCATGCAGTGCTTGCAAAAATGGCCCTCGCACAAGCCAGTTGTCACGAGGCAACGCAGCCAGCTCACACTTCATCCCCCCAGAGCTTCTGCCAATAATGCTGTTTTGCAGCAACCTGACAAGGTGCCCCTTTGTCTTTAATTCATGCATTGATACTCTGCATGTCTGTAAGTTTGAGGACAGACATCTGTCTTATGCTGTTCTGTAGTTTGCCAGAGCTCTGCTTTCGCGTGCCAAATAACCTCTGCGCAGCAGTACCGTTGCCTATTGTGCTCTTACATCTCTTTAGAGTGCAGAATACTGCTCTTCACCAGCTTTTATGCCTGCGTTTGTGTTGGCAGGGCCCTTACTCCGTTCCAAACCCTGTCCTCGGAGATACACGCATCATTCTGGTGTCTCCCAAAACACCTGGCAACATTGGTGCTGTTTGTAGAGTGGCCGCTTGCTTTGAGGTGAGTTGCTGTAAGAGTTGGTCGTTCAAGGCGCCATCAGGTCCCTGCTGCAGTTGTCGCACACCAGTGAGGCAGCTCAAAGCTCACACAGTTACCCAATTTCGCCAGTAACGAGTCTGCAACTCAACAATGATTGGTGATATTCATTGTAAGCATGATTGAGAGTCCCTGTGCCCTCTGTGCAAGTGCATATTCGGACCGCTAAGCCTGAGTCCGAAAACACTGTTGTTCAGGGATCAGCAAAAGGAAGATTGGCTGTTTCCCTTGCGTTATCTTGGGAATGGTCTGCTACTTGGAGTCAGATTGAAAGCCAAGTTGGTCCCCCCAAGAACACTACAATACAGACACAGAGTGATACACACTAAGTGACATATAGGCTATATGATATAGCCCACGTAATGTGGGCATGGGCATGCCAAAAAATGGGCTGTGTCCTAATTCTTGATGCTGCATCTGACACAATCATTCCGTACCCCTAAAACAGAGACAACCAACCCTCTGGGACATCGGCTTCTCCCTAAGTGGCTCAATCATTGCGTGATCCAACAGTAGCTCCTCCAACATTGGCACCAACCAAACTGTCCAGGGCATCAACAACACCCATGCGCTTGCGCCTGCCTCATTTGTTGCAGACCCGCAGGTCTCTGTTAATCCCTCGTTATAAGCACTAGCAAACTGTCCAGGGCATCGACAACAACCATGCGCTTGCGCTTGCTCCCCTTGTCGCAGACCCCGCAGGTCTATGTCGTGGCCCCACGGTGTGACCCTTTCTCAGAAGAGGCCCGCATGATTGCTTCTAGCTGCCCTGAGTTCTTGCAAGGCATCACGATTGTGGACACATTGAAGGATGCATTGGCAGACACCGAAGGTAAGTGCCTTGCTCTTTCTACTGTTACTACACTGCTTTTTAGTAGGGTTTAACTTTAAAGAACTTACATGTTGAGAAAACAGATAAGAAAACCCGTACAGGCTCACTTGGACTGGGTGGGTAAAAGCTCGCGGGGTGTGATGTGCCAGCAATAGGCACTCAATCGTTGTAGTTCCCAACCGCACGATACAGTAGAGGAGCATGTTAAAAACAATATTACTTGGGCATCTTGTCATTGGCTCTTTTGGCTTCCTTTGGCTGCCTCTATACTTGACTAAGGGTTACGAGCCCTACATAAGACTGAAGGACTCACACATATTGAGATGGGTGGATACTCTTAGGGACTCTCTCCTTCACAATGTGTACTGAGCCATGGTGTACTATGGCTTCTGGAAGTAGGTTCTTATGCTGCCCGGTTATTTTGGCTTGAAGGCATAAAGGGCTAATTTGGAGATTTAGGTCGAGCACTCAAGCACTCTTGGACGGGTACAAGCCTGCGGGGACTCCTTCATGGTGTGCGCTGAGTCTGTTTGCACAAAGACCTCTGGTAATAGGCTACGCCAGCAACATATGCAGTTATTGGCACGTTTGCAGCTTTAGATCTGTCCACAGTGCAACGGCCTAATTTGGCTGCAGCTCTGCGCTATTGCACCTTGACCTTAGTGGTCTATTCCACGGCTACCAGGGGAATACCAACCTGTACTGTGTAACTGCATCTGTGAGAGGCTTCATTGTAAAATGCACCCTGGGCAGGCCCCAGCCAGGCTGCAGCTTCGGGCTGATCTTGTATCAGCTCCATATGTTCAATGTACCCTGGGTAGATCCGACTTAGCTTCAGGTTAACTATCTATCAGCTCCATTGCCTGCCCAGATTGCTGCCTCGCTGGAAGGCTGCCTAACTTTTTTGCCTCGCTGGAAGGCTGCCGTGCTTTGCTGTTTGCACAAATAATGCGACAAGCCTACGCTGCCTCGCGTGCAGGCTACCAGCTTCCTTGCCTTGTAGGAGGTACATGCTTCATTGGAAGAGCAGGAGCATGCATGTTAACAAGCAGAAGTCTTGACCGCCTTATTCAAGACCAGCTGCCTTGCAAAAAGCCTGCCAACAAATCTGCTGTCTTGCAGGAAGCATAGGCTTCACCAGAAGAGCAGGGGCAACGAGGATCACGCACAAAAGTCTGCACAGTCTTTTGTTATCCTGCCCTCAAGCTCTACCCAGCATGGTGAGTGATGTATGGGTATGGAAAGGCTGGAAAGTGTGGTAAGCACTGGATGGATGTAGGAAAACGCAAATAGCTTGCACTGGATGGATATGGATAGCCAAAAGGGTGTTGACAAGGCAGAACTGGCCGGTAGTTTAAGTTCGCAAAGCTGAAGCTGCTATCATGCGCAGCTTCTAGTGGAGGCAAGCCTTGATCAGACAATCATAGATGTGAAAGACAGGCCGGAGATGCACTGCCCGGTGTTGGTCAAGCACGCGTTGGCAAAGTATGCGGTAAACTCCCAGGACTTGAAAGGCTCAGAACTTGTAACCGCTCCTGGTACCTCCAAGATGCTGGTGACTTTTCATAAGAGCTTGCACTTGCTTGTACTGAGCACGCTTACAAATCTGTTTGATATTGGAAAGACTTTTGCTTTGGTTATTTCTTTGCCAGTTGTTGAGTGCTTGTCAACCTTAATAAATTACAGTGCAAGAGAGTTTGAGAGTTGGCTGTCTCAAGAGAGAGACCCATTTCTGCTAGAGGCACGTACATTTCAAACACAGGGTGTGCTTGCCTGAACGCACACAAGTATTGTGCCAGATCACTTTAATGTCTAGTCTACCAATCACCCATTCAATCGATGCCATGGAACACCCATTCAATAAAAGCCACAACCATGGCGTGGCGTGACATGCGCCTCCTAAAACTAAAACTACTAAAAATACAGAAGTTCAGTTGCAGGCCTCTGTGTTGGCGCACTTCAGAGCGGCCTGTGTGAAGCTGACATGCACTGACGCCCAACCTCATGAGTCTGCAAGCAGCTGCTGAGCATAGCACACCATTGCAGCCACGCCAAAGCCCAGTGCTCTGTGAAAATAATGGGCTGTCTGAGGTGGCTAAAACTCACTTGCTGGCGCAGCCACACTGGATGCCAGCAGATGCCACACTCTGCGCGATGCAAGCGCTGCCACTCCAAGGCATACATGGTAGAGAAGCCAGTGGGCTGCTCAAGATTGAGATCAAAAATAGCGCACACACACTGGATGCCAGCAGCTGCCACACTTTGCGCGATGTAAGCACTGCCACCACAAGGCGTGCATGGCAAGCAAGACAGTGGATTGCCCAAATTTTTGATGCACTCATAGCGCAGCCACGCTCAATGCCAGCAGCTGCCACACTTCGCGCAATGCAGGCTCTGCCACCCCAGGGAATGCAAGGTGGGCCACAAGGGACCCTGGGTGTGACAGGCCTTGTGTTTGGCAGAGAAGAGAGTGGGCTGTCTGAGGCTGAGGTGCACTTGTGCACGCATGCATGCGCCATCCCAACTGGCAGGATCCAAGGGTCGATGAATCTGTCGCATGCAGTGGCAGCAGTGCAAGCAGAGGTGTGTGTGTGTGTGTGTGTGTGTGTGTGTGTGTGTGTGTGTGTGTGTTGTGTCTCCACTTGTGTGTGTCTGTTCTTGCTATGCAAGCCTTGGAATGATCCCCTTACTAGCTGCCCCGATGCTTGCTGCTACCCAGATCCTCCGGCAATGTCACGCAGCAGCTCAATCACAAGTTTCGGATGCTGCTGCTGATATTTCTGTCTGTCCTCCTGCATGCTTGCTACGCCACTTGACTTGCCAATCACAATCTAATCTGCTACAACATGGCTATACAGCTACCTTGGAAAGAACTTAAAATGCTTTTTCAAGCTAGTATAAAGTGGATAGTTATGTATTATGCTTTATAATATACTGGCTCATCTTTTTTCATCAATAGCATTCAGCATTTCCGTAAGCAGCCTTTATACCAAACTTGTGTGGGACAATGTGTCAACCCAGCCACTCAGACCAGGGTGACTAAAACCAGCATGACACAAACTAGAGCTAAGACATTGCTTGAGTTAAGGTTATATTTAATATAAAGGGTTCAAAGCTGTACATGCCTGCAAGAGCAGCTTAGCTGAAGCAGAAGTAATTTACACACAAGGCCTTGGCCCAGCCCGCAGCTGCTGCTGTGCCACTGCCCCAATGCAGGCTCTAGTCCTGAGAGCCCACCTTGGCAAGCTGTGTCGACCATCCTGCTCCAGCAGTGACGGCATTCACGCAGTTGCCCCACAGACACACACACACACACATACACACACACACACACACACACACACACACACACACACAC
>QAXF01002976.1:7317-20634 GCA_004335645.1 Dunaliella sp. WIN1
TGTGTGTGTGTGTGTGTGTGTGTGTGTGTGTGTTATAGGCTTGGACCTGCAATTGAAGCCTTAGCTTGTCACTCTTCCTTAGAGACATAAGCTGCACTTCAAGGTATGGTGTCAACAGGCCTTTGCAGCAGTGCAGGAAGCAATTAAGTCAAAGAGTTGCACACCAGCTGGCCACTATTGTCGTCACAGGTGCACGACTTTGTAAAAGGAGGTGTGGAGACGACCATGATGGGTAAGTCATGAAGCTGCAATCGCAGTACAGCTCCGCATGTATGAGGATGCTCGGGCCACAAAATCACTGATTTTAGATTGCTAATGCTGCATTACAGCTTGACATGTCATATTCAACTCTAGGTTTACTGTTGAGTACACCATACAGCATCGTCATGGTGTATCATGCATAGCATCTGTGGGCTGCGGTGGTTACTTGCTTGCACTGTTGAGAAGTCACTGGTGCAGGCATTAAACTTATCGTGTACGTCTGGACAACAGGGCACGAGCAGCGTACCATAGTTGATACAATGAATAAGTTAATCTGCACCAGCCCGTCTGTGAGAAATTATCGTAAGGATCAATACTTGCAATATTTGTAATACATTGTGCATAGTTGCGCCTGCCATCCTGCGCTTGTCACAATCAGAGGCCAACTCATGTGGACTACTCTACCTGCCAACCTGCGCCGCTTGTTGCCGCACCATCTCCTGAGTCCCACTTGCCTTGTCTTTCTGCGCTGCTGCAGTTACTTACCAATTATTTTGTCACAAGACTTGTGTCACTGCTCCTGCCAACCTGCACCCCTCACCTTCACAAGCCACCTAGTTTTGTTCCATGCTTCTGTCCACCTGCCTTGCTTGCCGTTGCAAACCTACAAAATGTGCGCCGCTCCTCCTGTCGACCTGCGCTGCCTGCTGTTGCTCGCTGCTTATGTTGCCGCAGGCCATTGCACGTGATCTACTCAACCTGCGCTTCCATTTGTTGCAAGACTGCACCTCTCTTCCTGTCAAGCAGTGCTGCTTGCTGTTGCTCGCCATTTAAGGTGCACCTCTCTTCTTGCCAACTTCCCAGTTCTCTGCCAATTTGTGCCAATTTATGTTGCAGGCCATCTTGCTTGAACCACTCCTGTCAATCTGCGCTTGCTGCTGTTGCAGGCCACCTTCACCTGTACCACTCTTCCTGTCAACCAGTGCTGCTACCTGTCGCTTACTGCTGTTGCAGGCCGCCTAATATGTACCACTTTTATTGACAGCCTGCGCTGCTTGCGGTCACTACTGCTGTTGCAGGCCGTGTTGCGTGGCCCACCCTTCTTGTTGACCTGTGCTGCTTGCTGTTGCCTGCTGCTTTTGCACGCCACCTAATCGGACCACTCCTCCCGCCAAATTACGCTTGTTGTCGCTTATGCTGTTGCAGGCCATGTCATGTAGACCCCCTTCCTGTTTACTTGCGCTGCTTGCTGTCGCTTGCTGCTGTCCCAGGCCACCTTACCTATACTGCTCTTGTTGTCATTCTGTGCTGTTTGCTAATGCTTACTGCTCTTGTAGGCCAAATTTAGACCACCTTTTTTGTCTACTCGCGCTGCTTGCTGTCACACGCAATCTCTTGTGCACCACGCACTTTTTCAACCTGGGTTTGCCGCAGTCGCTGACCACCTAACCTACATCACTCATCCTGCCAAAGTATGCTGTTTGCTATCGCACACCACCTTGTGTGCACCTCTCTTCTTGCAAACGTTTTACCAACCTGCACTGTTTGCGGTCGTAGGCCTTGCACCTCACTTCTTGCAAACGTTTGGTCAACCTGCGCTGTTTGCAGTCATAGGCCTTGCACCTCATTTCGTGCAAACATTCTGCCAACCTGTGCTGTTTGCGGTCGTAGGCCATGGTGGTGATGTGCGCTGGGTGGATTGGCATCCTCGCATGGGCCTGATTGCCAGCGGCAGCAAGGACGCTCTGGCAAAGCTGTGGGACCCCAGGTGACTGTCTGGTGCTTGGCTGTGCATGCGCTGTTATAGTGTGACACTCTGTTTTGTGAGGTATCGGTGCTTCTATCCTGGCAAACTCTGGCTTGGCGTGACACTCATTTTGAGAGGGTTCAGTGCTCCTTTCCTAGAAATATCTGGCTTGGCGTGGCACTCTGTTTTTGGTGGGATCAGTGCTCCTTTCCCAGAATTGTCTGGCTTGGCGTGACACTGTTTTCGGAGGGATCAGTGCTGATGCCCTGGCAAATTGATCCTGAGCAGGCAGACATCGCTTCACTTGGACATGCTGACCAGTCTGCCCTTGGCTTGCGACAATTAAGTGTATTGATCACATACTTTTAATTAATCAAAATATACTAAATTACTTGCAAATCATGCACATGCGACCTGCTTGTGTACAGGCGGACAGTGCTTCACCAAGCTCTCAATAGGAAGAAAATGGCTGTTGCAGCTTTGCTTGATCATGCCTGCTATAGCGGTGGTGCTCAAGTGCATCAGGGATAGACGTCTGGTGTCCTGATTGTGTGCAGGAGCAGCGGGATGTGCTTGGCGACGCTGCATGGGCACAAGAATGGCATCATGCAAGTGAGTTTTGCTGTCCTTTGTGACCGACTGCTGGTGTTCCTGACTATATCTAGGGTAGGGGGCGTAATGTAATGCAGTTGTGTATGTTTGTGTTTGTGTTGGGGAGAGGGGGGGCGTTTATGTCTGTATGTGTGGGGAGGGGGCGGGCTGCATGCGCGTGCGTATGCGCGCTGTGCAACCGCAGCTTTTTAGCTTTTTGCTGTCATTATGTGTGTAAGCCTTTGCGATTGTGCAGCAACGTGTACGTCGTCGCTGGTCCCTTTAGTTAGCCACAAAGCAGGTCATATGGAACCCCAAAGCGCTAACTGGGTGCTCGCTCACCACCTCATACAATTTCACTTCTTTCGCCTGGTTTTGTTACAAGCAGTGCCCCACTGATACTCTCTGACTCTGACCCCTTGCAGGTCAAGTGGAACCCCAACAATGCCAACTGGCTACTCACCGCCTCAAGAGACCAGACCTTAAAGGTCAGTGCCTGATCTGCACATACCGGGTGACCAATCATCATAGTAAATCACCATAATGACAGTATTATTATAATTGATAATAGCAGTCACTGTCATCGTGAGCGTACTTGTTATACCGTACGTCCACGATCACTTCGGAAATTAAATAATTATTGGCCCAAAAAACATAAATTTCTTATAATTCTGGGAGCTCTCTCCGAACTGAAATCGAAGTGACAAATGATTAGCTTTAATGGTGTTGTGGCAGTTGAGCAGCAGGCTCAGCCACAGCAGCTCCTTCCCTCTTGCCACACAGCAACACAGCAGCATCTCAGCCACAGCAGCTCCCCAGCATCAGCAGCTCCCCAGCATCAGCTTTCGGCGTGTAAGGCATGCTGACGAAGTGAGAAATTAATCCGGGCAGAGGCCCTCACGATCTTGACACGGAGTCAGAAATTAATGAAAACCCCCGTTTGAAGTAAAATGTAAAATTTTAATATATATATTTTATAAATCTTACAAAGTGATCGTGGACGTGCGGTATGTAGGAATATTGTTGGAGAGAACATGAATATGTCTTTCAAGGATTCTCTATAGGTTTAAGCTCT
Organism: Dunaliella sp. WIN1; assembly: GCA_004335645.1. Classification (NCBI taxonomy): domain Eukaryota; kingdom Viridiplantae; phylum Chlorophyta; class Chlorophyceae; order Chlamydomonadales; family Dunaliellaceae; genus Dunaliella; species Dunaliella sp. WIN1. The sequence continues at coordinate 10,932 of QAXF01002976.1, forward strand.
CCTTGCTTCATAAGGTACTTGAATGACCTATGAAGGGAAGAGGTCTTAGTATGTATTGATATCTGTGTGGTGCCCTGCAGCGTGCATGGCTCAAGAAGCGTGGAGGTCCCTCGCCCTGAGAACACAGGCCCTGTGTAGAAATAGAGGGAGAGAATGGTGTGCCCAAAGTCAGGATTTAAAACAGCAGTAACAAGAACAGAGGCAATTATTGTACTATGTTGTACCTGAATGTAGCAGGTGACTGTCACTTGGCGCAGGAGTTGTCACATGTGCTCCGGCATTGCCACGCACCCAGTAAAAATCAATCTAGGATAAGATGCTAATTATATGTCAGGCAACAAGCAGAAGTGCTCTCAATAATCTTGACCAGATGCTGGCTATACTGATCACTCAAAGCTGCTCTGTTTTGTGCTGCTCAAGCTACTTGCTGCCACTGAAATGTCCCGCCTCCGTCACCTACAGATAATAAACTTAAGTTGGACAGCTCCGTATAATTATGCCCGCACTCTTTGTACACAATACTATGTATGTCCATGATACAAAGCGTACAATTAGAATGATTTGGGCAACCCTACCTTTGCTGAGTGTGCACACAAACATGCATAAGGCAGCGCTTTCTAATGTAAGCAGTTCATATTTCAGCACATCTCAGTTTTTGGATCACAAAAGTACAAATTCTGTACGACTGCCTCGACCAGCTCAGTACCACATGTGCGGACTTCCATGTGCGATGCAGATCTATGACTTGCGTACACTGCGTGAGCTTGGGACATATCAAGGGCACACACGAGATGTGACCTGTTGCGCTTGGCACCCTGTGCATGAGGAGCTGTTTGCAAGTGGATCGTATGATGGAGGCATTAACTACTGGCTGGCCTCCAGGCCGGACCCCCAGGTGTGTGTCTGAAATGCCCATGCTTACAGCACATGCAAGCCATTGCTGCAGCGCAACATGGGGCCTAATTATATGCAAAGGAGCTGCTTGCGAGCGGCTTGTACGATGGCAGTATCAACAGCTTGCCGGTCAGACCCTCAAGTGCGCTTCTCAGGTTTCCTTACTAAATGCACACTTGCAAACAACTGCTGTAGTATAAAAAGGTACAAGCCAATTTGTTGCACACATGTTTGTAGATGAAATGCTTGCTAGAGTCTCATACGGTGGAGGCGTGTTAACTTTTGGCTGGCCTCTTCGCGCGACTTTCCCGCGTACATCTGAAGCTTGAAGCTACACACGTCATTTTTTGTAAGAGGTTAAACACCTTCTCTCAGAGCCGTTTCCAGAAGCTTAATTGTTGTGAGCATTGAGCCATCAGCCTAGTTTCTGTGCCATTTCCTCGGAACAAGTCACAGTTGCATGGTTGCTATTGTATCTGCTTTTGCATGCTGTGGTCTTGTTAAACAAGGGCTTATGTGGAAAAGTTTCTAGGTGTTTGCAGCATGCACCTGCTCCATGCTGGCTATAGACTGTGCACTGTCTACAAGGCTCTTGCTCCTCCTTTCTGGCTGCCAACTGCACTGGATCTTTAAAGTGCTCCTTGTAGGCTGCTGACTGCTGCCCTGGATGTCAGCAGTGGGCACCTGCTCCTTGCTGGCTACGGCTTGCCGAGCTGAACCTTTGCAAGGCTCCTGCTCCTTGCAGGCTGCTGACTGCACTGGATCTTCAAAGTGCACCTGCTCCTTGTAGGCTGCTGACTGCTGCCCTGCACGTCAACAGTCAGCTCCTGCTCCTTGCTGGCTGCCGACTGCACTGGATCTTTAAAGTGCACCTGCCACTACCAGACTGCAGCACTGATGTAACTAGGGATTGGCGTTTGCCTATAAGTTATACGGTGCATAGCGCTATGTAGCGCTATAGAAGACCCTCATATAGCGCTATTTGCTGATCTATAGGGAGCGGCGTTGCCATCTAGCGCTGTATTATATCATGCTATATAACGCTATATAGCACCAGAAAATGTAAGATACAGCGCTGTATGCCGATCCCTAGGTACTTTGAGCCCTGGATAAAGGTACAGGCCTGTGACCCCACAGGTTCCAGTCAGTCTTCAACTGCACTCATGTTGCAGGCGGTGGTGCAAGGCGCGCATGACAAGGAGGTGTGGTCGCTGGCATGGCACCCTGTAGGCCACTTGGTGGCCTCAGGTGAGCGAGCTATGTGTGTGTGTGTGTGTGTGTGTGTGTGTGTGTGTGTGTGTGCGCGCGCACGCGTGTGTGTGTGTATCCATGTATGCATGCAGATATGTATGCATGTGTGTGTGCGCATGTTTGCAAGCGTACATGGATGGATGAATGGATGGTATGTATGTGTTTACTGTGCATATGTGCATGCATGTATGCATGAAGGTTGCTTTCTGTGAATGCGTGTGTAATACGTGTTTATGTATGCATGATGGTGACGGCCTCAATGAGAAAGCATTGTGCTCTCCCATCCTTTAACGAGCACTGAAAATGCTGTTGGGTCTCCATGGCATGTCTATCAATGAAATATGCTTTTACACCAGAATTTATCTACCCTTACGCCAAAAATTACCAAGTACATGCTACCGCTTTTCCCTTACATTTTCCCAACTACACTAGTGCTTATAGTGCATGGTGTACTTTCTTTACACATAAGCTGATGGGGCCAGGACACTGCCGGTCATTCATTGAGGCCTGCTTCACATCTTGCATACAAGGTTAAGACGTCATAAAAGCTTGCTCCAAGCCAAGTGTTGCAAGCATGTTTATCCTGTGCGCAAGCATTGTGCTGGTCGACTCTAGCCTTTGACACAGCCATTGGCAGATGGCAAGGCCAAGGTCACGGCCCTGTCTGCAGTACATGCCTGCCTCGCTTGCAGAGCGCTCTTAATTTTTACTTGCCAGGCTGCAGCATGCAAACCCTGCCTAACATGCAACCTGTCTCAGGAGCGCCAGCACGACGCTTTGCACATGCTGTTTGCCAGCCCGCAGCACGCGAATTCTGCCTGACATGCACAGCACTCTGTCCTGATCGCTTTCCGGGTTGCTTCACGCAAATTCTGCCTTGTTTGCAAAATGCGCTGATATCATTGTCCTTCGCTGCCAGGCTCCGCGGACCTGTGCACCAAGTTCTGGTGCCGCCCCCGCCCCGGCGACCTTTTCCAGGAGCGCCAGCACGACGAGATGGATGGCCTGGGGCTGGGCATAGACCTCACAGGCTTTGGCATGGGCGCAAGCATGGGCGGGCCGCCTGCAATGGCCGCGGCACCCACAGCCATTCCCGGCCTGGGGGGCATGGCTCAGGGTCCACGAGCAACAGGTCTGTCTGGTGCCTGTCGAAGTGTCTTGAATAAGTGCACTCTGCTGCTGCAGCTGTCCAACAAAGCTCTTTGGTTAGGGGCGCTTTGCCGCTGCCCTCCACCAGAGTTTCTCGTGAGGGTTGCCCTGCTGCCGCAGCTTTCCAACAAAGCTCTTTGATGAGGGGCGCTTTGCCGCTGCCCTCCACCTGAGATTATTGTGAGGGGTGCTCTGCTGCAGCTGTCCAACAAAGCTCTTTGATGAGGAGCGCTTTGCCGCTGCTTCCACCTGAGATTGATGTGAGGGGTGCTCTGCTGCTGCAGCTGTCCAACAAAGCTCGTCAATGAAGAACGCTTTGCCGTTGCTCTCCACCCTAGGTTTCTTGTGAGGGATGCTTTGCGGCTGGTCAGCGCATTCCCACTGTTTCAAGCCCCCAGCAGTATGAAGCCTCAGCATCAGAAGGAAGCAGGGGGGATGTAAAATTACTGGTGTCGGGAAATGAAGCTAACAATGAGTACAACATCTCTTGAGCGTAGTTTTTTTTTTCTTTAGGGCTTTACGTGAGCACACAGCACTTGAGGCCGAGCATGTTTGCTGATTGCCCTGCATGTCTTTTTGCAGCAATCCTTGCCATGAATCACACACATGCATACCCTTTGCTTTTCCCTGTCACCCTCAAAAGCACGTGTGTACTCCTTGGCACACCTCTTCCATACGACATAATGAGTGCCCCATGCTGGCTTATCAAACCTTAAAATTGGTGGATTTGAGCAAAGGCCCTGAAGCTGCAGCTTGCTGCACCTCCTTGCCTCAGCTCTTGTTGTCTTCTTGGCTAGGCTATAGTTACAACACCTTAAATTGGCTCAGGTTTGAAGGGGTTTCTTATCAGAAATTGTGTACACAGCGTGAGCCAGGTGTCCTAGAGGAAGGGAACGCAGGTCCTGTAGCAGTAGGGGCATGCACAGTGCCTGCAGAACCCCGAGAAGTAGTAGGGGCATGTGCAGCACTAGTAGGAGCCCAAGCAGCAGTAGGGGCATGCGCAGCACCAGCAAAATTCCGAGCAGCAGTCTGACAGGAGCTATACCTTGCCCTAGAAAGCCTTACCAAGCACAAGGGCATCCATGCAAAACATTTTTTTTGAAGAACAAGATGAGCAGGCTAGAAAACAAGCAGCGTGCGTCTCGTTGCCAGCCAAGTGTGTTATTGTTGGACAGAATCTTCTTTACTATACATCCTTCTTGCAAACTATCAAGAGTTAATCGTGTTCTATTCTTTTCTTTTCTTTATCTTTGTGTGTGCGGGGGAAGGGGGGGGGGCGGGCCTTATGCTTGCGCAGATTTGACAGGGCCAGCAGTGTGTGACAGGGCAGCACCTGCTGCACGATCAGGCTCTCAAAGAAGTAACTGTTCAATGTGTGTATGATCTGGACACAGGGGTGACAGGGCACGCAGCGGGTGACAGAGCAGCACCTGCAGCGTCATCAGCCTCTCAATCAGCAACCAGTGGAAGAGACCCGAGGGATGGGCGTGAGGGAAGGGGGCAGAAGCGAGGGGCAGAGGATGATGGACGAGGCAGGAGTAAAGGGGGCGGGGAGTTAGCGAGCGGAAGAGGCAGAGAGTTTGACATGGGGCGCACCACCACCCCACCCTTACATCATAGGCAACCAGACAACATGCTGCCCTCTGAGCAGCAGCAGGCGTACCACCCACACTTCCAGCAGCAGCAGCAGCAGCCCTATGGTGGTAGGCACTTCCAACCTCCTCCGCCGCCCCCTAGGCGAGCTGACCATCCAGCCGCTTATGCATCAGACCACGGGTGGCAGGGCGATCGCCAAAAAGGGAGGGGCCAACGAGGGCGGGGCAGGGGATAGGTATGGTGTGAGTATGACTGGTCAAGGCTAAGGTACAGGGTTTAGGCAGGGGTGAGTGTGTTGTGCGCGTGACTCATTCAGGCTGGGTTTCAGGGCTTAAGCAGGGTGAGTGTGTTGTGTGCATGGCTCATCAAGGTGTGGGTGTAGGCAGATGTTAATATGATGTGAGCATAAATTATTTAGAAACAATGCTACGTGGCCATTGTGCAGCAGCAATTTTGAGTTAACAGTGCACAGCAACAATGTTACACGTCCAGTGCGCAGCAATAATGTTACATTGCCATTGCGCAGCAGCAACAATACGTGGCCATTGTGCAGCAGCAATGTTGCGTTGACAGTGCACAGCAACAATGTTATGTGGCCAGTGCTAGCATTGACCTTGGAAACGGCTTTGACAATGACATGACATGACATGGCTTCACCATAGCTACATCACAGGCAAACTCAATACAAGGACTCGTACAACTGTTTGAAACAATTGCCCCGACTACCTACCTCTGTGTGATGCTGGTGCTGGGGCCTGCCTGTTTCTCTTCCTTTGTGCAAGCTGTGTCTTGAACGCCATACGCAGATGCATCTGATGCTGTTCATCTAACATTCAGTGGCAGCTTATTTACTTAGCTGAGAGAGAGAGAGAGAGAGAGAGAGAGAGAGAGAGAGAGAGAGAGAGAGTGAGTGAGTGAGTGAGAGAGTGAGTGAGTGAGTGAGAGAGAGAGAGCAACTCCATTTGTTGATGAGACTTTACCAGACCAGGTACTTCTGCAAACTTACCTGTAATGTGTGTGCCATGGAAGGAACTTGCTTAAATATCCAAATGTGCAGCCGCTGTATAATGCCCAGTGGCTCCCGTGACCCACAAGGACTGTTCTTCTCTGTGTAGATCCTGTTCAAGGAAGTCCTCGACTCTTTGTGCCGATGCTTTACCGTACTTCCATGAGAAGGAGTGCAGAGAGGAATATGCGTGCAGCTGGATCGTTCCCTTCAAGTTGATATATGATGCACCCATCGCCAAACATTTCATCAAGCACGACAACGCAAATTCCATACGCAAAGTTGTACTTACGTAGGTTTATGCACAAGGGAGCTGTAATGAGAAAGCAGTAACCTTCTTCACAAACAATTTTACGGGATAGTATATTATATAAGAGACAAGCAATGTCTGTGCTCTGCCTCCACGGACCCTCTAACATTTATAGTAAGGCTACATAGCTGTACCCCGGCAGGCCTGCCTACGAGGGCAGCTCCTCTGGAGCAAAAGATGCCTGCAATTGAAGACCATACAACCAGGTGTCCCCCTAAGCATGGGGGCGAAGATGCTTGGGGACCGTGACTACTGTCCAGTAAATAAAAGGAAGAAGACTCCGCCGGTAGTGACGTCACAGTAAATATGCAAACCGCCATTCTACAGTGACTTGTAGGAACGTGACGGCGCCACATGTGACTCTGCATTGTTAAGACCTCATCATTAATTTTGATATTATCGGCATGCCATGCACACAATTTGCATGGTGTGTTTGACGCCTAGGAAATTTCACAGAGTTTCTCAAACTTTTCTACTGAAACTGTTCCATCTTTCATCTTGTGGCTTGATGGTAAACTAGGGTTCACTTGGAGAGGGCTGCAATCTTTACCAAAACAAGCATAAGCTACTGAAGCCAGGATTATTTAAAACAATTTTATGCAAATTGATTCATTTTACCCATAGGGCGCTGTATAAGGATGCAGCAGTTCGATTAAACGATTTTGTGACTTGATTTTCACAGGTGTAAACTTTTTCACTGAAATCATCTGGCGCAATTTACTGTGAAATATGATAGAATGAAAATTGTCTGAATTATTGTACTGTGAGATAATATAAAATAAATCTTGCCTAGTAGGCGGCGCGCAGCCTGATGGTTTCATCTTTGCAGGCGTTTATTATACAAAAAAATATAATCTTATAATTTAAGCTAAGTGCAACTAGCACTTTTATGCATGTTTACTTGACTTATTTGCTAAGCGCAAAATTGTATAAGAGAATAAAGCCTGAGCTGAGCTTACTGGTAATACCATCAAATTGATTGTCTGATTTTGTTGTGCCTTATTGTTTCTCAACTTGCCCAGGTGATAACATTCTGCCCGCCCATTTTAACCCGTAATTTACTAATTACAGTTCATTCAAAGAAGCTATGTCGTAGCCCCGGTTGCCCCTTATGCTTTTGGCTGCCCCACTTTATGCTCCATGTGTGGTCTGTCCTTTGCCCATTTCCAGCTTAATGATGCCGTTATGGTAGCCGGACCTCAGAATAGCTAAGCATAACGTTTCAAAATAGTTGCTTGTCATCATCTCCGTTCACACAAAACTGTATGGGACCAGAACACACCACAACTGATCTCTGTCGCGTAGCAGTTCAAGCACAGCGTCTCATCAGTCCCTGTAACTTCCGTAGCTACATCAGACACATCAGAGGCATCATGTTTACTTGTAAGCCTCTGAGCCTTGATGCTTGTCTTATGAACTATCCTTGCAGATGCATGCGACAGCAAAAGTTTTAAACAAAAACATTGTAACGAGCGCAACTTATGAAGAGCCAATGCCCAGAAAGAAGCAGTGTGCATATACAGTAGTGCACGTAAGAAAGCTGTGGACAGCTTCAAGCCGCACCAGTACCACATCATCCTCTCTGCTTCACAAACTACATCCCCCCTGGATCATGATCAGGAGTGATCACTCTCGTTCTCCAGGCTTAGTCTTCCTCCCGGAGCCTATGAATATGGCACAGCGTGAGTTGACTCCCAAGATGATGCAATTGATGAAATTGTACACATGGTTAGTTTCAAGGCCAAACCAGGTAGCGACAGGCAACAAAAAGAGCAAGAAGCAGATAAAGCGCCACGTGTGTAGGTTCAGTCAAAGACAGTAACCGCTTCAGAGCCCAGCATGAAGAGCAAGGGAAGTGGAGGCTGCCGCTCAATGAAGCCTACAGGTTGGACAGACACACACAAAGAGGGTGCACACATAAGACAGAAGCAAGCTGGACCGCTCAAGGAGCACCAGAAAAGGGGAAGACTCACACTGGATGCTAGAAAGTAGCACTATGCTTGGACTTGTATCCAATGACAAGGCAGCTGACTAGTATGCGCACTCGCTGTTTATTACATGCATGGATCTTGTAGCTGATTTATACATGCATGAGCAATAGTACTCCTTAATTGGCAAGGCAATTAATGCAGCTGAACACTATTAGTACTCTTCAGGTAACACACATGCACTGCTCATCGTACTTTAGTGCCAGAGCAGCTCGTCCCAATTCGCAAAATGCAAAAGAGATTCATGCCCAAGCTCATCAGGGTAATGAGAAGGAAAAGGAGGCAGTATAGATCAGCCTTACAACTTTACAAGCGGAAGCAGAGCCAACTAGAAAGGGTGCGCGCACCTAGATCGTGTTGCGGGGGAATTGGCTTCTGCATGAACTCCAAAAAGCCTGCATCAAAGGAGATGTTGAGTGAATCCATTGCATTAGCACATGCATTGCCAAGTAGAAGCGAGGGTTGGTCTTTCCATGGCCATCAGCAATGATTGCAACGCACCCGGGTCCTCAGATCCCTGCCGTCTGGCAGGGCTATCATACACGTCTTTGGCACGCTGCATGCTCCTCTGCAGCCTTTTCTTCCCTTGCTCACCAGCCGCTGCTATGACCTCCTCCTCCTCTGCATCCACGAAATCTTGGTCATGAGGGGTCGTCATGTCGTACAACTGAGTTATTATTCTTAGTTTTTATTGCTCAAAGATTATCACCATCGTACAGGCCTATTGAGTCAAAGACTTTGTGGATGTGGTCTGGTTGCTGACTTACATAAATTAGTTATAAATATATTGATTATCATTTGACACAATTTTGAAAAATATGCGAAATTAAGCGCCCACGCATAGCACAATCACACCAGATATGCAAGCCTGAGGGCGGGATCGTGTTTATAAACTAATTAGCGGGCAAGAAATACCTCAGGTCCCTCCCTGTCACGGGCTGATCAGTCACTAACCCTTTGCTATGTAAGGTCCGTCGCAATTCTTTCATCTTTTCTTCTTTTAATTCCTCCTTTATCAATCCACGGCATAGCACATCATTTTTGCCTGCTTGTAATAGTATTACTAGTGACACAGTAGTGTGTTGGTTTAATTTGTAAGAAGTGAATGGCAAGTACATAAGACATGAATCTTTTGCTAGAGAGGAGGTTATTCAGCTGTGCGCTATCTGTGGAGCAATTTGCTTCGTGTAGTCCCATGCAAATAACTCTGACGAAAGGCATTAGGCTTTACTAACTTAAGAACCCTGCAGCTTAAGATGCTTATGGTGGCTTCTGTATAAACAATTTTTAAGTAAAGCAGGCTTAGTGATTACTTAGGAAGTGGTGAGCCTGTACATCCATTTAGAAAAAGAAGATAACTTATTCTTGAAGAATGCTGTAATATGAACTAGATGTATCATTTATACATGCAACAGCAACAGCAGCAGCAGCGGCAGCAGCAACAGGAGCAACAGCAGCAGCAGCAACAACAGCAGCAGCGGCAGCAGCAACAGGAGCAGCAGCAGCAGC
>QAXF01002984.1:398-11594 GCA_004335645.1 Dunaliella sp. WIN1
CACACACACACACACACACACACACACACACACACACACACACACACACACACACTGCAGAGCACTTGATCTGACCACCCAGGCAGAAATGCCAAAGCAGGCCTTTGATGCAAGTTATGTTCTGGCTAGAAGGGACATCCAGGGGTAAGTGATCGAGGGTAGTGATGGGAGTTCGCGAGTGCACATCATTCTAGCTCCCGGTGATGAGGGAGCCTATTTCCTCAAGCTCTGTCGATGCACAAAGAAGCAGAGGGAAACAGTGCTGATTCTCAAATGCTGCGCAGCACGCAAGCGTTGACATGACTCTGCACGCCACAAACTGATCTACTCCATCTTCTGCAGTTCGAAGTCAGATGGGTCTGCAGAGATAATCTTATTCTTGTTACTAGCGCTGTCCGGAGCTGTTGGGTTCGTGTTCCAGGTAAGTGAGTAGGCGCTTTTGGATAAAATGCTTTTGCCGCCAACACATCCTTATTGGCTTATCAGTGCAGTGCATCAGCAAATTCAAACATTCTTTTTCAATCGTGGCCTCGCACAGGATGTCCATTTCTTCATTGCCACCTTTGTTGGCGGCCTCGTTTTCCTGCTGCTGCCTCTGTGGTTCATGCAAAGAGAGTCTGCTGCACACAAGGAACCCCCTGAGGCCAGGTACAACCCACCAGAACAGCCAACGCCTAATGTACACATAATGCTCGCATGAGGGTGCTCAAAAATTATCGCAATGTTTGTCACGCCAGCCTTACAGCCCCCCTCCAAAGTAATTCATTCGCCATACTCAATCAATGTCAAGTAAGTTTCATAACAGCTCACCTTCACCAATTCACAGCCATCCGCTTGCCTAGCCTAGCAAGGAGCAAGCTCCTATCTGCGTATAACACATAACTAATGTGACATAAACACATAACTTATGTGACATAAGGGAGGTCAAGCTTTGGAGCCTGAAGCATGAACTGTGTTGCTTGTTCACGCGTCTGCAAGAAAGGGGGGAGCGTGCAACTTGAACACACCTTCAACAGCCACTGTTGAGCTGCATCGCCTCAGTGACCTTCTCTTGTGGGCACTTATTTATATCAAGCAGAGTAGTTCATCAAATTAGAGCAAGCTTTTTGGGGCAAGCTGTTGGGCAGAAGCTGCTGCTCGTATGCTTTCTGTCTGTGTCTGTGACCCTTACGCTGCATGCTGAAGTGCATCCTGTAAGTTGTGGGTCCTGCGATGCAATTGTGAAGCCCATACACAACTTGGCATCATGGGGGCTGCCTTTGATCTGGATGGCTTGCTTAGACCACCCCCTTTCAGACTCAAGGGTTCTGCATTTATGGAACGTAACTCTGGTGGACCTATGAACCGCCCCTGACACGCAAGTGTTGTGCTTAATATGGCTTCTGTTAACATTTTGATTTAGCCTCAATGCAACCTAAAGTTCAACGTGCTGTAAGCTCTTCTCATACATACTTATTTTTAAACTTTACTTTTGCAGCTCAAGCAGGGAGAAAAACAGTCTTTACACAATCCTCGGTTATCGGAGTGCTTTCTTGATCTCTTAGCCTTATCCATATGCTCAGCGCTAGTTGACCTTCAAACTTGATTTGTTTCTTTCCATGTCAGCCTTCAAGCCATTGTTATATGTTGAGGTGCATCGCTCCATCGCTCCATCTAAAGCGGTAATGCCATCCCTGTCTCACACTGCAGCGGCAGCAGCACTGGCACTGCATATAGTCATGTGCGTCCCTGACCGTCCTACACTGTCATGTGTGCCATCACTGTGTTGTGCAGGGGCAACGAGCCTCCTACAGAGCAAGCAGCAGCGCCTGCGCTCTCTCCCCTCCCTTCTCCTGAGGCAACACTGGCCTTGATCAAGGTGAGTTTCTGCTCAAGCAACTACAGTCCATTTCATACCCCCTTCAGTGAAGACCTTTGACCAAGCCAACGATGCTGCTCCCACCAATAAAATGTGAGAAGACGTGTGTAGTGCCTCATGCACTATGGTGAGGGCTCAGGATTTGAGCCACAGTACACCTTCTCTCGCTCCCCTTCACCCTTCTTTTACCTGGAGCCAGCCAAGCGTTGATGTAGGTGAGAGCACTTTAGAATGCCCAACACTTCATGCAGAGGTGAGACGATGGCGCATTGTTGTAGACAACTCTGGTTACCTGAACTGATGAGCAGCCATGGTAGCTGTTGTTGCACACTTCCTCATGCATATGCAAGCCATTGCAACAGCTTGGAAGCATATACCTTGCTCTGCAGGCACGACGCTCTGTGTTCCCTAAGGACTACACTGGGGCCAAGCTGAGCAAGCAACAAGTAGGTGGGATCCTTGATAGGTCAAGGTTATATCATGATACAGATGTAAGGTTATGCGTTTTATTCACACAGCTGTACCTGCCTGCAAGGGCATCTTTGCTGAAGCAGAAGACGTCTGCAACCAAAAACCAAGCAAACTATTAAGAAAGGCAAGAAGGAAGGCAAGAAGGCTATCAGGTCAGCCACAGCATCTCAGGCATTCAGAAACAAAAGCATCCTTTATAGGCTGGCGGGGTTTACTGGTCATGAAGAGTTACTTGGGCCAGTAAGACGGTGTATGCGTAGATGTCACATGAACTGTGAATTCCGCATGCAAGTAAGCGTGAGAGATCATTCCTGGCCTGTTTAGAAAGCAAAAAATGGTTCAAATAATCCAGCTTAGTTCCTGAGTGCCTCACAGCACATTGTTTGAACTTCAAAAGGATCCTTGACGCAGCGTAACAGTTGCAGAGACAAAACTTGTCGGCATGTCCACCTACTTGAGCTCATGGTTGCATACAGCCTACAGTCATAGTCTGCAATTAATCTGGAATTTAAGTCATATTCTACAGTTACAACTTATAAGCTCCACTCGTTGTCACAGTCTATGTAAGGAACCCTGCTGGTGTAGCTGCTCATCCAACAGCTCAGTGGTTGTACTGATAACCAACTAGAAAGGAGGCCCTGAGAGAGGTTGGCACTGTCAGCACACAGTCGATTAGGCCAGAACAGCCACCCTTGCAAATTTAGCTTTACCCAACTCAAGGGCCTGTACGTGGAAAATGTATAAAATCATCCCTTGGCATGGGCATAGGGTGGCGACATGCAGTGCTCTGTTTGCACACTGAGTGTAGTGGCATAGGGCTTGCTATGCCAGGGCATCCCTGCAGACATGGTCAAATTGTAGAGATTTTTGCGGAAGCTGTGTGCAGCCTCTCTTGACATGCCTTGCATCAGAAACAGCTAGTCTTGCTTGCATCCGCAAGAGCTGGCACATGCCATGCACCAGCACTCCTGCCATTATTGCCTTGCATCAACAGTAGCTCACAACTGCTTTTTTTCAGCAGTTCTATTGATGCGTGTCTTGCATAAGCACTTTCTGCATGATAAGCCCTAAAACTGTGCCTTGCATCAACAGCAACTCATGCATGCCTTTTATCAATGGTTCTGTTGATGCATGCCTTGCATCAACAGCAACTCATGCATACCTTTATCAGCGGTTCCGTTGATGCATGCCTTGCATCAACATCCTTTTGAAACGTGCCTTGCATGAACAGTAGCTCATGCATGCCTTGTATCTGCGATCCTGTCGATGCATACCTCCCACTCCGCTGCTGCTGCAGCTGGACATGCTATTGGAGGCCAGCAATTGGGCCCCAACCCACAACCTCACACAGCCCTGGCGCTTTGTAGTGCTGGGGGGCGAAAGCAAGGCGCGATTTGAGGCGCTGACCATTGAGCTGGTGGAGAGGTACACTGAGGTGCGGCTGTGACGAGCTGAATTGCGAGTCTCATTTGGCGTTTGCCTGGCCTTTGCTCATGCACATTTTGGCAAGGGGCTGTGCTGCTCATACCCTAGAAGGTTGGGTGTGATGGCCCTGAATGTATTGATTTCTTGTGGCTTGAAGGACTATCTAGAGCCCATACATCAGCAGTGGCAAAGCATAAGGACAGATGTGCGCAACATGCATTCAGTGCGTTCCCCAGGCACTCTTTCCCAAGCACCTTTCCATTCCCAGTGCGATCCCCGAGCGCTCATTTATATCCACTTCAGTGCATGTCGTTAACGCTCATCCCCTAACACACTACCCTTTCCTCTACCCCTGTCCTCAGCCACGTGAAAAGGCAGCAGAGGCTGCGGAGCGGGTGCGAGGGAAGGCTGTGAAGGCGTGGCCTCTGGTACGATGAAAGCTAAGGGGTGCTTGACTGTGCCTGCTTGACATGCCGGTTTTAGTTGAAGCAAAGCAAAGGTCGGGGACTAACTAAGTGTAGGCAGTGCTCTAATCAGGTCAAGGAATCAGATAGGATTGTAAATGATCTGGGGTTTTGTTGCAAATTCAGCTTGAGGATCTCCAATAAGCTTTCAACCCTTGGTTTCTAGTCGCATCACGTTAATCTATACCCAAGCAGGCTCATCTTTTCCCGTGAACAGAACTAATCAGCTTGGCTGAGGCTGGGCACGCAGCTGCAAGTGGTTGGTGTGTGAGGGATCATGCAGCCTGTCGGGTGCCAGACATCAACCGCTGCTGCCGAGTAAGCATTGCACTATGTTTTATAAGTGTGCAGGTACTTGATAAGTAAACTGCATCATGCCACTTTGCCTTTGCGGTCATCAGCATGCGCCTCCAGCTGCTACAGTGCAAAGAGCCAGAACCCATGTTACTCGTTGGCAAGCATTCCCAAGACCGCTACCAGAGCTTGACCTAATACCTTGCAGGTGCAGCTCCTCATCATTTGTTGTGTGTCGTGGCACCTTGCACATTGCAACCATGCACCCTATTACTTTCTTACTTGATGTCGTATGAGCTCTTGCATTATGGCGCAGCATGTATGGTCGATTACACAACATTTGCACAGCCAAACAGCACTTGCAAAATTTATTTTTTATCTGATTACAAGGGCATGTCGTAAATGGCCAATGTGTGAAGGGCATGATATATGGCCAACCTTCCAGACAGAAAGTGTAACAAATATATGGCCGTTTGTCTGCCTTGGGCCGTTTGTGCCACCAAAGCAAGTCACCCTCTATACTCCAAGGTTGCATAACTGTGCCAACTATTGTAACTCTGTGTCTATAATAACTTCATCCGATCGTGTTCAGGATTCAACCATGTCGAGATCTATCTGTGCTGACTTCATCTTCAGTCTATCCGTCAGCATGCTTCTTTGACAGCTCACTTCATGAGGGCATACCAATCAAGGAGGAGAGCCTGCAAACAGAGATTGATGCATCTCACGATTCAGCAGCTCTTATTTGGATAGGCATGTTTCTTAATCTAGCCACCCCCAAAGGCGTCAGTCTTCATGCATACATCTTCAAAGCTAACAGGAAGCGTGATGCCTTCTTGGGCTGCTGTGTAGATAGCTTATAAGCAGGGTTGCCTACGAGCTGAAGCCCACCAATGACTTTGTTTGCCACTGACCTCATCTCCAGGTTTCGCACTACATTGCCATTCTCCTTGCCCCAGTGCCAAGCAAGACGGGCAAGATGAATCCAGGTGAGGTGACTAAGTGGGCTGCTGTCAATTCCATGCTGCATTGCCTGTTTCTTGGGTGCTTAGACGGGGGAGGAGGACTCTGATTTGGCTGGCAAAGCTGCAGAAGTACATGGTATCTCTTGCATCGCCTTTTCCTTGTACCAAAAAAGATATGGGAGGTGAAACCATGCATGACTGGTTGGTCTGGTGAAGCAGGTGGATCAACCCCAGTCGTGTGGGACGGTGAATTTAAGAAAGGGTGCTGCTCACCACCTTACCAACAACAGACACTCCAGGAGCTTGATAAGCCCATTGAACAATTAAAGCACTGAAATATGGTCGACATGCAGCCATCATGGAGCTGGTACACTGCCACATTCACCAGCATCTATGCATGCTGGTACATGCCGTTCACCATCTTAGTGACATGATCATGCTGGTACTTTACTTAACCCCTGTCTGTGAGACTCAACAGCTCTAAGTACAACCGGTTACAGGTCCTTGCGAGCCATGGCTTAAACTGTACGTGTAGGGGTCGGGGCTTGCCTCATACGGCTTATTCCCCTTATACGGTATAATAATAATCATACCCCCTACACGTACGGGTTGGGGCTTGCCTCATACGGTTTATACCCCTTATACGGTATAATTCTTATTATTATGACTATGTACAACCATAAAACGGTGTGAGAAATGTTATCATACAACTGCAGTATTATTAAAGGTCAAAAATTGCCTTTAGGGCCCTCCCAATGCCCATCGTCTCTTCAGCATCCTTTAGAACTTAATTACCGGAAAAGGATGACTGGATGAAGTTGGATGTGCAAGGGGAGCACAAGCACTTGAGGTGCGACCTCACCCCACAAAAGCTGCCGCACAAGCTAGTTCAACAAGGGAAGACCAAGAAATTGGAGGAAAGGTTCAACATGAGCCATCCTGGCTGATCTACATGCTCACTTACCCACCAATAACAAGGGGAAGGGCGGGAACTGAGGTTGGGAATTGCTGTTGTAGGTCTGATTTGTGCGGGGGCAGCACAATTGAAGCACAAGGCCTGTTACACAAACCAATTGTTGCAAAGGCATGCAAGATCACGGGAATAGCACGCTTTAGTTGGAGCAAGACAAATTAAGGTAGAGCCTGATCAGCACATCACTTTACAATGGCTCTCATAGGAGGAATCACAAGTCAGGCTGTGTACTCCTTCAGTCAAAAACACTTTGCACATCTTCATACAGGTGCAAATATAACCTAATGAGCTCTGCGCAGCATTGACATGCCATTTTGTCTGAGCCCTCGCAGGAAGACATTGAGCGCCTTATCATTGAGCTGTTGCTCAACACATTCCACTGTTGCCTTTTTCCAGAGTGGGAAGACCTCGCGTCCGTGGCGTGCGCGGTGCAGAACATCGCACTGCAGGCAACTGCAATGGGTGTGGCTGGCTACTGGACGAGCTGGCAGCAAGTTGCCAGGGATGCCCAAGAGATGCGTGAATTTCTGGGGGTCACAGGGTCAAAGGTGGGTGCAACCAAGCCAGAAGGTGATAAGCTTGCTCTTCATTAGGGGCCATCGCACACCAACCCCTACTCTTCATCAATGCAGGTGGGTAGGTGCAAGCAATGAGCTGAGGCGAGTTTGTGACATGCATGTGCCTGGCAGTAAGACACATGTGCAGCACAATGATCACCCAAAGGATGCTGCGCTAATAGGCACTGGGCATGAACAGCCCAGATCTTGACAGTTTTGTCTTTCAAGGCAAGGGTGTGCCCTGACATCCAGCCTCTGGTGCCCCATGATTGCGCAGCTCTTCCCTTGGCTCACCTTTGTGCATGCTTCCACAGCTTAGCAATAGAGCTGGCACCCAGCCTCTTACTAACCTATTGAGAACCTTGCCTCAAATTTTTCTACGCACATTGGTGGCCTTGGATTGCTAGTGCCTCATGCACAACAGGACTGTGGCATGCGCCATTCTTCTTCCTGCCTTTCAACCAAGGCTCTCAAAGGGAGCTGTTGACTGTGCTCCTGCGACCCTCTTGCAGGAGCGCTGTTTAGGTCCTTCCTGTCCTCCAAGGCCCAAAAAGTAGCTGACTGTGCATATGTGACTTTCTTGCAGGAGCGCTGCTTGGGTCTCTATTGCCTGGGCATGAGCGACAGGGCCGGCAGTTACCGAGGCTCTAGAGGACCCATTCAAGAGAAAGTGCAGTGGAGGACATGACATACTTATTTGACAGAGAGTTGGATTGGAGAAGTGCAAATGAACTACCATATTATGCTTAATCATTAGGGCTCGCTGCTTGCCGGTTGCACTGGTACAAGCACCTTTATATTTTAAGAAGCATTGTGAATGACCGTTGTCCTCAGTATCTAACTACTGATGATCCGCGCAGCGCCTGTAGTTATTGTGAAGCTGACATGTGGTTGGTTTTCAACAACTCCCCATGTTTGAAGGCTAGGGGTTTCTTCAAGTGAGGCTGGCACCCCTCAGCAAAGTGCACAACAACTGCGGCTGTTGGAATTGAGAAGCCACGTTCAGCATGACTATCCATAATCATGCCTGTGCAAGTCCATCCCTGAATTCAAAGCACGAGCTTAGGTTACTTTAATAAGCACACTCAGTGACTGGGCAAAGATGTAAATGATAGGAGCTTGGTTGGTAGCTACCTATAGGTTCTTGAAGCATATGAATACACAGATCTACAGAACTAGTAGCACATGCCGGAATTCAGTTATGTATTATTTTCTAATGTAAACAGGTCTGTATAACCAAACAAGCTCACTACTGAAGCAGGACTTGATTAGCGCCGGTGCCACTTTAGCGCGGTACCAGTTTGCTCCTCCTGCAAGCCTTGTATATACAGCAATAAGCAGTACGCACTAATACATTTTAATCAAATCTCTCCATCGCAACAAAGGCTGAGCTGCACCTGCCTACAAGGGCAGTCTTGCTGAGGCAGAAAACGCCTGCAACCAAAGAACAGAAAAAATGCAACATCAACTGCAACACCAAAGCACTCAAATCATGACATATTAGTTTTCTTGGTGCAAAACCAGGGACGTAATTGCACGTTCTAAAGTCCTGCATACGGCTTAGATCGTCTGGGGGACAACGACTACGCATCGTATTCTGTGTTGGGTTCATATTATTATAATTTATAGCAATTCATTCATAATTTTAAGAAAGAGATCATAACACAGGATGGCCAGCACCTTTGGCAGAGACCCCACAGGCCAGACCAAATGCCCAGACTGCCATGGCATCAAGTTTGTGGAGGACCGTTCTGCAGGGGACGTGGTTTGCTATGTAGGGCTCCCTTACTGTTGCCAACGCCTTGTGTGTGCTGCCCTGTGTTACTCTGGCTGTCTTAGAGCTGTGCCTGCCCTCCTGACCAACCATGGCTCTAGGCAAAAACCTCCTTGCTGCTCTGAAGCTGTGTAGTACCCGTGTCAGACAAACAGACACACAAAAGCTAGGCAAAGGCAATTCACTGGGCCTCAGACCAACCTTGCCCCTTGCATGTGTGCCTGCTCAGAATTGCGGACTTGTGGTGGAGGCGCACATCATAGATGAGAGCTCAGAGTGGCGCACGTTCAGTGACAAGGTTGGTGCCAGGCACTTTCCTGATATCCCTTTACTCAGGTGTTTGTGCACCGCCTGCTGTTTCCTAGGGTATTATCCGCAAACCATGCAAGAGCGCAGGCAAGCATGTCTTTGCACAAAAGGGGCACGGCGCACAAGCAAATAGGTTCAAGGTACAAAGAGCAACATGTGCTCTGACTTGTGAAGCGTTTTCAACACAAGCATGTGCACAAGCAGACCTGCCTTGTCCAGCCCTCCAGCTCTCATATCTAGGTCCAGAACTTCTGTTCATGTTCAACTATAATGCTTACCTGAGTAAAAGAGGGTGTAATCCAACTGTGCTCCATGGAGGCCGCTCATGCGCCCCCCATGAAGCTACCTTTTCCCTTACATCAAGCCGGAAGCACTAGCTTTCTTTACACTGCATGCATGCACGTGCGAATGAACAGGGACTGTAGCCTGGACAAATGCCCATGCCCATGCTGCGCAAGTCCAAGCAAAAGTGTGAATGAGTGCTAATAGCCTCTAGCTTCGTTAGTCATTAGCTCATGCCCTCATCAATGACTTGAATAGGCACTCACCTTCCGCTGGACACCACATGGTGTACATGCTTTGTATTATGAGACTCAGCAATCTCTTGCTTACGTGGCTAGAGCAAGCATCAGGATGCACACATGACTCTCCGCATTCATTCCTGGCATGTGAGCTACCTCTACTCTCAGTGTTCACCTTGCCCTGCTGCATGTGGTGTACCTCAGCCAAGTGCGCTGAGCCGTCCATAGCAACGGCTGCATTGCTGACATTGGGTTTTGGTCTCAAGCCAGGTCTTCTGGCTCAGCATCCATAGCCAGTGAGCCAGGTTTGAAAGCCTGGTGAAGGAGGTTGAGGCCCTGTGGCCGGCGTTGCCTTCAACTAAAGTTTAAGAGCAGCTAAGCTGAAGCACAAAAGCCTGTGGGAGGGCTTTCCAGTGCCCCTTTGTGGTCTGCCTCACTTGCTTGGGCAGCAAGTAGGAAAGTGGGGGGGGGGAGGTTCTTGCAGAACAGGGTTCCCACAGACCCTCTTCTGAAGAGTGCAGGGTTGCAAGCCCAACCTGAAGTCGACGCTTTCCTTCAGTGCACTGGGCAAAGCAGGCATGGACTACGACCATGGTGGAGGTCCCCTAGTCCTCAATTGTTTGCTACAACTCTCTCATAGGCAATGTTTCGCACCAAGAAAGGCGGAGAGTCAGTCTGTGCAAGGGTGCAAAGCTGAGCTCAACTAGCTGCCTGCGTGGGTTGCTGAACTAGCGTTCAAAGCTTGACTGCTCGCTGCTGGAATGCAGGGGGGGTCTACAAACATACCTGACGCACGTTTGAAGCTTACCTGTTACACTTGGCCTGATGTATAGCACTCCAGTGAGGCAAGCAGGATGTTGACCTCAATAGTGAGAGGGTCAATGAGCCCCAGCTTGAGAGTGAAGCCTCCAGCACATCCTTTAATCGCTTGCTAAGTAGCCCATGACCAAGGTTCAGGTAACAAGTAAGGCAACATAGCCGTACCTGCCTACAGGGGCAGCTTAGCTGAAGCAGAAGATGCCTGCAACCAAAAACCAAATCCTAGAGATTGTCCATGATCAACCATGCAATGTTCCTCTGTAGGACAAGGAGGGTACAGACCCCAACCGTGTGGGAGGTCCCACGAACCCGCTGCTGGAAGGGGGTGGCCTTAGCACCATCATCGGCAAAGGCAGAGACGGGGATAATAGCTACATGCTGAACAGGCTGCACACTCGCAGGTGAGAGCTTGCAACCTGTCCAGGGCTCAGCAACTTGACTGTAGATTAGCTGCTCAACCATGTACACGACAGTGTGGGTCAGAGGAGTTAAGTTCCTTGACTTGCTTCCTGGGGCACCATAGCTTTAGGTTGCAAATAATTTGACTGACCTGATAGCCTGTCTTGCCTTTCTTTCTGGTTCCTTTTGGTCATTGGTTGCAGGCGTCTTCTGCTTCAGCTCAGCTGCCCTTGTAGGCAGGTACAGCTATGTAACCTTGAAACTGTAGATAGGCAGGTGTCAGAGACCCGCTGACCAGGCTGCCCGTGCACACACGCGCGCGCGCGCGCGCGCACACACACACACACACACACACACACACACACAC
>QAXF01003009.1:9762-22458 GCA_004335645.1 Dunaliella sp. WIN1
CACACACACACACACACACACACACACACACACACACACACGGGGCCACAAAACACATAAGCCAGCCCAGAGCAGCCACAGTGGCCACAGTGGCTGCTGCCTTGCATTGATATTTTGGAAGCCCCCTAGGAGGGCCCATTGGGCCCCCACGCGCTCTAGGTCGATGCTGTAAATTTCTGAGTATTAATGCTTGGCCCTGGAGCTACCACACATGCACACAACAGCAACCAGAGCAGCAGGCGCACCCAAGCTTGCCACAGCCGCGATAGCCGCTGCCTCAGACTCCCCAGGGTCGCCAGCCCCTGCACGCGCACTAGACCTCCAACCCCTACAGGGCTCTGCTTTGACGTGGGGGCGCTTGGCTTTGGTGGGCGCAGAGGACCCTGGCAGTGAGGGCGCTGATGAGGGGGGTGCTGCTGGTGCTGCAGCAGGGGCTTGCACTTGTTGTGGCTGCTGCTCTGGTAGGGGTGCTGTCTGGTGCGCTTCCTGCTGCTGTGCTGGCCGGGGTTTCGCTTGCTGCTGCGACTCTGCTGGCGTATCTGCAGGCTGTTGCGTGAGGCTAGATGGTGGCGCTAGAGGTGGCACTTCCTGTCCCTCCTGTGGGGGAGCTCCAGCTGCCGCTGCCGCTGCCGCTACTGACGCTGGTGCTACTGGTGCTGATGTTGTAGGAGCCTGTGCAGGTTGGTTGGACAGACCTGACTCAGGCCGGGCTGCGCCTGTTGCCCCTGTCTGTGCGCGCTTCTTGACGGCGGCCGCCCCTTTCCTGCGAGACTTGGATGCCGCCGCTGCTGTGGGTGGCGCTGGTGCTGCCCCCTGAGCCTCTACTTTCACTGCAGGGTCTTGGCCCGTCAATGGTAAGGAAGATGTGGGAGCAGAGCCTGGCTTTTCCTTTGCTGCTGCTGGTGCGCCAGGCGAGGTAGATGTCGGAGCTGCAGCTTCAGCTCCTAAGGGGGAGAGCGCTGCAGCGGCCAGTGCAGGTGCTGTTGTTGTTGTCGGGGGTATTTGTTGGTTTTGTGGACCTGCATCGTCAGGCGCAGCCACATTCGGCGCCACAGATTGAGCAGGCCGTCTGGCGCTGGCAGCGCCTTTCCTCCTCGCTTTGGGGGCTGCTGCTGCTGCTGTGGTGGCTGGCGCTGCCGCCCCAGGGTCCTGCGCTGTTGGTTGTGAGGGAGCCTCCAGAGCAGTACCTGCCTCTAGCTTTGCTTCCCCTGCTGAGAGAGCGACTGCTTTAGCTGCTCCTGCTGCTGCTGCTGCTGCTGGCAAGGGTGCTACTGCAGAGGGCTCAAGAGGTTGTGCTGCCGGCGCTGCTGAGTCCTTGGACTGGCCCCCATCCCTGGCCACTACCTTGAGGTACATGTTCCCGGCTTTGCCTGACCTGCACAGCGCCGTGCCATTGCACCTCAGCAAGAAGCTTGTGCCAGAAAAGCTGATGGTTAGCTTTTATGAGTCACATCTCCACAGGATGTTGCTAGTCACAAGCACTCTCTTAGGCTAGAGGTACTTGGTGGCTACATTGTCGAATTGCGGAACTTTACAGAGTAAAGGTGTCATGGCACCCTTCACAAACAGACGGATGCAGCAGGGCCATCAGCCCGCAGGTGGCACACAGGCCAAAGAGACACAGACGATGCCCTGCTGGATAATGCTCTTTGGCTACTTCTTGTGCGGTCTTAGGTAAGATACCTAGGCACTGTCTTGCTGCGCTGTACCCTTTGGTTAGGTCTTAGGTGAGTGTTTCAAGATACTGTGTCTTGCTGCGCAACGCCATTTGGTTAGGTCGTTGCAGACAGTGTCTAGCGGCTGTACCCCTTTAACTATGGGGGTCTGGGTAATACAGACAATGCCTTGCTGCATCATGCTTTTGGTTTGGTTGAAGGTGAGTGACGCAGACAGCGTCTGGCTGTTTTACGCCCTTTGGGTTAGGTCTGAGGCGAGTGTCGCAGACAGCGTCTGGCTGTGTTGTGCCTGCACATCTTTAGGTAAGGTGCTCAAACAAGGCCTCACTTTGCTATGCCCTTTGGTGGTGCCCAAGCACGGCCTCAGCTTCTACAGTATCAAGCAGAGGGCAACAAAAGGCACTAACATGCTGCGGGCAGCTGCAAAGTTGCTCAGGTCGGATTTGTGCAGGCTTTAATGGGGCCTCACAGCTTATCCATGGCTGTGAAGCTGGAGTATGAGCTAACGAGTGCCCAGAGTTTCAACACTAGCACTCACACTGACCTGCAAGTCTGTCATGGACCGAGTCAACAGCTTGATTAGGCAATAGCAGCAATGGAGTGAGATCTAACCTTGCAGGAGAACCACAAGGCCCAAGTACACCACGTACAACCAATCTGTAGACAGCAAAAACGCAGAGGGCCAACCCCCCGAGTACACCACAGTTAACTGACCTGTAGACAGCAAAGTTGCCGAGGGCCGAGCTGGGCAGCCTGGTCAGCACAAAGCTTGAGACACTCTTGTCTGACAGGCTGTGGGCTATCAAGGCAGATACGAAGGCCTTACGGTGCACCCATTGGTTGAGTGGCACGTCCTGCACGTGTGAAAGCGAGTGCAGGTGCAGGGTTAGCAACTTGTATGGTTTAGCAACAGCGTGGTTGACAAGATCTGGGCACATAGAGCAGATATTAGGGTCTATCAGCTCGTTCACTAATTCAGCAACAGGTCTTACAGGTCTGCATGCAAGGAAGGAGAGTGAGCACAGGTGATGAGGCCGGCCGGCGTATGTGGGATTAATTGAGCTTGTGCTTACAAGCCCTAGATGTACATCAGATTCAAGCAGATTCTAAATTGGAATGGTCGCCTTACTAGGATACATGGACCTACAAAGGATACGAGAACATCTCCAATTTAAGGTGGAGGATTAGTTGCCTTATCAGGTACATGCACCTACACATGATAATGAGAAAGTCTCCATCTCGAGGTGGAATAGTTGTGTTATCGGCATACATGTACCTACACATGAACATGAGGAAGTACCCATCAGCAACATGGTGGCGCATGGACCAGGTGGAGGAGGAGGCCAGCCACCCAGCAGCCTTTGAATGGCCCCCAGAGTCTGCATCAATGGCTCCTCATTGTACACAGCCCTTCTGTCCTCTTGAGGTAATTCGTGTTTTGGACCAGAGTTTGCATGGATGGCTCTTCCTTGTACATAGCCCTTTTGTCCACTTGGGGAACTTCCCTCTTTGGCAGGAAAGGTGCAAGTGCTCTGAGCACCATCATGCCTTAAATTTACCAGCTTCGCACAGAAAGGCACATAAGGGCGTTTGTACTGTCCTAGCAAGCCTCCTTAGAGCTGAATAGTGCTGACAGCTTCAATGCTCTACTCTTGCAGTCCAGCTACTGAGACGCAGGACACACCCACACACACACAACCCACAAACACAAAACAGGTAATAGTGGCTCCCTAGCATCTGCAGCACCTGTTCACACAGTAAAGTTTGGCATGTTTCATGTGAAACATCACGGGTATGAGCTCACCCTCGCAGCTCGCCATCCTCACAGCTATACCTGACAGTTGGCCAGCTGCTTATTGGTATCACCCAGAGTATGGATCTCTGTCTTGAGGGTGAAATTTTATGGCACACCTCACCTGCAGCACAGCCACCAGCTGCTGCAAGCACCGCTCCTGCCTGTCCTTTGTGAAAGGGCGCGAGCCCAGCACGTCGGGGAACTGAAAGGCGGGCAGTTGCTCAGGCGGGGGTTGCTGCGCTACTTCCGCTTCCAGCGGTGCCTGCAGCTCGCTGCTGATGGGCACAGGCCAGGAGGCCTTGCTGGACTGGGCGGCCCCTGTGCACGGGGCCTCCCCCTTGTTGTGCCTGGTCTGTGGGTTGTTTTGCTGTTGCTGCTGTGGCCCAGCTCCATAGGCTTCACCCCGAGGCTCGTCCTGCTGCTGCTGCGGCAGCTTGGCGTCCACTTCATGGTCTGCGCTCTGAGGCTGGCCCTGCTGCTGCACCGGCTTGGTGTCCACCTCCTCTGCGGCGGCCCTGGACACGTCCTCACAAGGGTGCTCACCCGCCTCCTGCAGGTGGGGCACACTTTGCTGCTGCTGCTGCTGCCCCTCAGCTCCAGGCTGCTGCTGCTGCTCCATCTGAGCCTGGCCTCCATCCTTTGCCGCTGGCCCCTTCTTGCCCCTCGCCACAGGTCGCTGCTTCCGCCTGGATGCAACCGCACGCTCAGCTTGCGGCTCCACCTGCTGCTGCTTTTCTGTTTGTTCTTGCTGCTGCTGCTGCTGCTGCTGCTGCTGCTGCTGTTGGTGCTGCTGCTGTTCTGTTTGCTGCTGTTGCTGCTTGAACTGCTGTTGCCCTTGGCACTGCTGCCGCTGCTGAGGCGCATGTAGCTCATGCTGGGGCTGAGTGGGGTGCCCTTCCCCTTGCTGCTGCTGCTGCTGCTGCTGCTGCTGCTGCCCCTGTTGTGGGCCCTGGTGCTCCGGCTGAGGTCCAGTCGCATGCCTCCCACCTTGCTGCTGCTGCTGCTGCTGCTGCTCCGCGGAGTGCTGTGGCGCTCCTGACTGCTCAGCAGGATGCTGCTGCTCAGCGGGCTGCTGCTGCGGCTGCTGCTGCTCCGCAGACTGCTGCGGTGCTCCTGCCTGCTCTGCAGACTGCTGCTGCTCTGCGGGCTGCTGCGGTGCTCCTGCCTGCTGTTGAGGGAGGGCGGAGGGCGGCTGGTGTGGCTCCAGCCCCTGCTGATGCTCCCCTTGCACCTCACTCGCTCGTGCCCCATGGGGCTGCAGCGGCTGAGACGGGTGCTGCGGCATGGGCTGCTCACCCTCCTCCTCGCCTTGCGTCTGCCGCTCCTCAACCGGAGTAGCCTGCGCTCCTGCTAGTGGTTTCTGAGCCTCCTGCTGTGACTGCTTGCCCCTCCCTCTCTGCCTGCCTGTGCCCTTGGCTGCTGCCTGAGCTCTGACCTGTTGAGGCTTGGCCGCTGCTGCTGCTGCTGCTGGGGCTTGCTGGCCTGATGGGTCCTGCAGCCCAGAAGCATTGCCTGCAGCAGGCGCATCACCACACAGCCCTGCCCCTGACGGAACTTGCTGGTGCCCTGCTTGCCCTGCTGCTTGCCCTGCTGCTACATCTGCTGCTTCTGCTCCACCTTCAGCATTCAGCAGAGGGTCACAAGGAGCTGCCTGGTTAGGAGGCAGTATTGACGGGTCTGGTGTTGGCTGGCTGTGTGTTGCGCCACGCTGCGTGCCTGCATGCTCTGCTGCAGCAGGACCCTTGCTGCACTGAGGTGAGGTGCCATGCTGCCCCACCTTTTCTTCATGCTGCCCCCTCTGTCCAGCTTGGTGCTGCTCACTGTGTTGTCTCTGCTGCTCCTGCTGCTGCTGCTGCAGCTGCTGCTCACTGTGTTGTTGCTGCTGCTGCTGCTGCTGCTGCTGCTGCTGCTGCTGCTGCTGCTGCTGCTCACTGTATTCTTGTTGTTGTTGCTGCTGCTGCTGCTGCTGCTGCTGCTCACTGTGTTTTTGTTGTTGCTGCTGCTGCTGCTGCTGCTGCTGCTCACCGTGTTGTTGTTGCTGCTGCTGCTGTTGCTGCTGCTCCTGCTGCTCACTGTGTTGCCGCTGTTGCTGCTGCTCCTGCTGCTGCTGCTCAACACCAGCTGAGTGTGGAGGTGCAGGCTGCTCAGGCTCAGTTGGACATGGCACTGCTGGTGCAGCAGGGCTCAGCTGCTGGGCATCCGCATGAGGCTGCTGTTGTGTGGGCTGAGGTGGGCTTGAAGCTGAGTGCCTTGACTCATCCAAGTGGGGGGGTGTGGGCTGCAGCTGCGAGGTGTGCGTATGGGGCTGAGTGTGCAGATCAGGGGGTGGCAAGGGTGGTTGTTGCAGCTGTGAGGTGTGCGCGTGGTGCTGAATGTTTAAGTCAAAGGGCTGCAAGGGTGGCTGTTGCAGCTGTGAGATGTGCGCGTGGGGCTGAGTGTGCACATTAGAGGGTGGCAAGGGTGGTTGCAACTGCGAGGTGTGCGCGTGGGGCTGAGTGTGCAGGTCAGAGGGGAACGAGGGTGACTGTTGCTGCTGCTGCACACTGGCAGCCTGCAGGTCTGGTTGCAAGGGGGATTGTGGGTGCAGGTCCTGCTGCAGCATGGGCTGGTGGCTTGGTGCATGTGGCTGGAGGGGGGGCTCAACATGTGGGTGATGGTCTGCTTGTGGATGCAGATCCTGCTGCAGCATGGGCTGGTGGGTTGGCGCATGTGGCTGGAGGGGGGGCTCAGCATGTGGGTGATGATTTGCTTGTGGATATGGCCCTGCCTGTGGACAAGGCTCTGCTTGTGGATGAGGCCCTGCTTGTAAATGGGGGGTTGCAGCTTGGGGATGATGCTCTGCTTGTGTGTGCTGCCTTGGAGTCAGGAGGCCTGGCTGCAACACGGAGTTAGGCGGCGGCTGCGTGTGGGGGGACCACGGGGCGGTGCACTCTGGATGCTGTGTGTGGTGGGGAGGGTGGAGCACGAAGCAAGGGGACCCGTGGAGCTGGTCCTGCGGCGGGGAAGGCAGCAGAGGCCGCAAGACGTAGCCAGGAGCGTCTGCCGCAGCAGCAAAATCGTAGCCGTTGTCGGTGAGCCCCGAAGGAGTGTGGCCTAAGAGACCACCGAGGCTGCTGCCCAGGCTGCTCCCTTCCGAGGGGAGCAGAGGGCGAGGGACGTACATGTCAGCCAGCTGCGTGCCCTGCTGCTGCTGGCTGTAATGCTGGTGGGGGATATGCTGTGGGTACATGGCATGGCGAAGGGGGGAGGCACCCTTTTGATGCACGCCGTCCCCAAAGACCCGCGCCCGTGTGTCTTGCTGCTCTGTCTGGTCATGGTGTTGGCATGGTGGCAGCTGCTCAGCTGTGTGTAGCCCCTGCTGATGCAACCCCTGCTGGTGTAATCCCTGCTGGTGGAGCCCCTGCTGGTGGAACCCCTGCTGGTGCAACCCCTGCTGGTGCAACCCCTGCTGGTGGAACCCCTGCTGGTGCAATCCCTGCTGGTGCAGGGGTGGGTGCCGCTGCCCCTCAGGGAGCCACTGCTGCTGCTGCCGCCGCTGCTGTTCTGCATGCGCCTGCTGCTGCTGCTGCTGCAGGCCTCGCTGGGGGTCAGGCAGCGTGACCGGGCACGGCCCCCACCCACTGTGCAACCACTGCTCCTGCGCAGCCTGGTGCGTAGCCGGCTCGTGTTGATCCTGCTGGTGCTGCAGTTGGGGCTGGTGCAGGTGGTGCTGAGGCTGTACATGACCCAAAGGCTGCTGCTGCTGCTGCTGCTGCTGCTCCCCTTGCAGGCGCGCACCTTCCAGCGCTGCCTCCCCCTCCTCTACCTCACGCGCC
The DNA here is from genome assembly GCA_004335645.1 of Dunaliella sp. WIN1. NCBI lineage: Eukaryota > Viridiplantae > Chlorophyta > Chlorophyceae > Chlamydomonadales > Dunaliellaceae > Dunaliella > Dunaliella sp. WIN1. The sequence goes on from QAXF01003009.1 coordinate 17,049, forward strand.
CTCTTCTGCCCTCGCGGGGAGCACCCCTGCTGCTCAGGGCCATGCGTGGAGCCCTCACCCATTGCACCACCCACGCCACCCGCAGCATCAAGACCCTGCAGCGGCTCATCAGCCTGCTCCCCCACTGCACACCCCTTGTCACCCCCACCCAGCCCCCTGCCACAGTGCGCGCGCGCCCCTGCGCCCGTATCCTGCCCAGGGAGTAGCGGCTGCAGCCTCTCCACTCCGCTGTGGATGCCCTGCAGCCCGCCCTCAATCACAAACAGCTCCTCCTCCTCCCCTTGCTCCCCTGGCTCAAACGGCCAACCCATGCTGCCGCCACCATCCCCAAGCCCATCTTGCAGCCCCAGCACACCCTCCCCCTGCTCCTGCTGCAGCAGCTCCTCCTCTCCCTCCATCTCCTCCCCGCTTCCCTGCAAGCTGGTAAGCCGCCCAAGGCCCCCCCCTGCCTCACCCTCACATCCCTCCTTCACCTCTCCCGCACCAACCTGATCGCTTGCTGAGCTGGATGCCCCACGCCTGCGACTCGTCCGCGCGCGCTTACACCCGTGCGCAGTCACCGCACTGCCCTCCTGCCCCTCCGACTGCTCGCCAGCCCCCTCGTCGCCACCCCCTCCACCCCCAGGCTCACCCTTCACAGGCTTGTCTCCCGCAGCAGGTGTTGCTGCTGCAGGTGTGGCTGCAACCTCCGCCTGTGCTCGCTTGCTGCGGGGGCGGTCCTTGCGCACCCTGGCCTTGGGGTGCGGGCGCGGCACTCCAGACAGCTCCACAGCTGGCGGCGGCGCCGTCCTCTCTACCCCGTGGCTGATCCAATACTGCCCACAGGCATTGCAGCGAATCACGCCCGTGACCTTGTCCCTGCGCCACATCACGGTCTGGGTGGTGCCACAGTTCGCACACACGCCGCTGCCGCCTCTGACTGCCTTGCTGGGGGGCTTACTTGCAGGCAGCCGCTGCCGCTGCGCCACCATGCCTCCCTCCCCGCCTTGCTGCTCATCCCCCCCTTCATCCCTAGCATGGACCGGCTGCCGCACCCGCCCTGAGCCCACGCCCCTGCGTGACGCAGCACGCGCCTCCACACCACCCTCCTCTTCTTCTTGCTGCCCTCCCTCCTGCTGCTGCTGCTGCTCCCCCTGCCGCTCGTCATGCTGCTGCACGCAGGTGCTGCATGCCCTGCCATCCATGGCCTCCCCTTCGCCACCCGCCTCCGCCATCCCAGGCTCTGCGCTGGGCACGAGGGCGCGGCGCGTGACGCGAGGGGGAGCTGCGATGGGTGCAGCGCCCAGGCCCTGCTTGCTCTGCGTGTGCAGCTCACCGAGCGCTGCGTTGTCGGAGGGCAAGTCTGGTGGGAGCGCGCCCCAGCCCAGCAGGCTGTGGATCGGCACAGCGGATGCGCTAGGTTGGGTGGGCTGAGTGGCCCTATCAGAAGGCACGAGGGCGCTGGTGGAGTTGGTTGAGGGTGCGTGGGCAGCAGGGAGTGAGGAGGGAGCAGGAGCTGGGCCTCTTGAGGGGGGATGGCCTGCATAGGACACTTCGTCCAGCATACGCTTGAGGACCTGGCCCAGCGTCTCAGCACGGGGCTGAAGCTGAGGCCCATCTGCGTGCAGCCCTTGATGCAGCACCACCTGTTGCTCCTGCTGCTGCTGCCGCTGCGCACTTTGGCCGTGCTCTTCCTCTGGCTGCTGCTGGCCCCGGCCGGCTGCTGCGTTAGGCAGCAGCTTCTGCTCTTGATCACCCTCCACGCGCTGCTGCTCAAGCCCCATGCCAACATCACCCCCCTCACACGGCTGTGCATCCCCCATGTCATGGTCACCTCCCTTCACATCCTCCTGCTGCTGCTGCGGCGGCAGCTGCTGCTGCGGCAAAGGCGGCGGCTGCTCATGCAGCTTGCTATGTGAATCTAGAGCAGGGGTGGCAGGGGATGCGTAGCGCTCCAATATCTGAGGCACCGTCTGTAAAGGCAGTGCAACACGCAGTGTTAGAACAGTTGTGGAAGGGGATGCGTAGCGCTCCAGAACTAATGATGCACATTTAGGATGGACTTCCACGCATGATGTACAGTAACTCTAGGGAAATATGGTGCATACTATGGAATTACTGCTCACCGTATGCCAAGCTCTAAGTATGATACTTTGTTGAACTTTGTGTAACACCCTATTTTCTACTACGCAACCCAACGCCCAAATAATATATCTAGGGCAAGGCCCTTAAGTGTAGTGATTTTCCGCTGGCCAGCTGCACCTTAAAAAGCAATGATAAATTAACACTTCTTCATCAGCAGTCTGCATTGCGCACCTATCCCAAGCTCATGAAGGAAACCTTCATGCAAACAAACAGAGCATGTGCGCGCCAGCAACACCCTCACTGGGCTATGAAGACACAGCATGCACTATCTCCACCAGCAGAACTCTTCAACGCACCTCATCTACATCCTGAAAGTCGTGGATCAATGATGCGAGGGATGCATTGTGCACATCCAGCACAGCTTGACGGTACTCTTCTGGTTGAATGTTAAAGGCACCACGGCCAAACTTGTAGCCCCATTTGCCGTACCTGCAACAGCATTGTTGATCACCACCTCAGACAAGCAGGGAGCAGAGCAGTGCGGGGGAGCGGTGTGCAGCAATAATTTGCTATAAGGCTAACCACCCGTATGTTGTAAGGGCTGAACATCAGAGGGGGATGAGTGAGGCCAAGAGTAGGTACGCTTTTCAAACGTTCCCAGAATATGCTGCCCCCAGCTGTCAGCCTTAGACTCGACACTGAAAGGTAGCTATCTAGAGCAGTAAGCTTGAAGATTGCCAGTGGGGGGCAGCATGCCTAAATAGCTGCGGCGTGAAACTACTATACACAGCCAGATCTCCACCTCAGTTCACTCAGTGACCCAAATTGGGTAATTATGCTTTGTGTATTGGACTTAAGAAATCAACTAAACAGCATTGCACCAGTAATGGAGTGAATAGACACAGTGGTTGGTCAGATGTAATATTACAGCCAGGCCTTCGGGGGACATTTACAAAAGGAGTGCCACGCAGTCATTGTTTAACCTTCTCCAACCTTTTTCTTAGTATCAGAATGTTAGCATGGTAAAGAAAGTTTTTTACTCTGTAGTTTGAGACTAGGGATTGGACTTGTGGCGGGGCTGTGGTCATCTTCGTAGTGATTTGAAACCAGAAGAGCGATTTGGGGTCATCCATTATCATCCAACTTGGGTGAGCATGCTTTTTGGGAACATCACAATGGTTGGCATAGTCAGAAGTTGGAATTCAAGTGCCGGAAAGAACATATTAAGCATGAAATCTCAGATAGCCCTAGCTGGCACGTGGTAGGTGTCACAATTTAAAGCTGCAGGCTGGGCTCATATGAGACAGTTCTAGAAAAAATCTGTGATAGCAAGCTGGAGGTCACTTGCCCTGTAGGGCAGGTGCAGCTATGTAAGCTTAGTGCATCAGGATGATGTCTGATGCATTCAGGAGCAGCTAGTCCAGCAGTGCTGACTGTCAACTTTCAGAAGCGCCCCAACTGCGTGAGCTTGCATTGCAGCTGCAAGCAGAGCGCCCAGCAGCATGCCAGAAGCCCGGTACTCCACTGCATTTAGCACACAGCAGCCACAGCGTGCACGCGCACGCTTACCATCACATCCAGCGTACAGCAGCCTCAGCGCGTACGCACATACTACTAGCAAGAGGCACACATCCTGCGTATGCAGGCACACACCCTGAATATGCAGAGTTGCTCAGTTAGGCTCAGTGCAAGGTCCTGCATAATCACGTAAGGCTGAATCACTTAGGCATGAACTCAGACAGGCTTGGCTGACCTGACTACTAGCAAGAGGCACACACGCCGCTGCATATGCCCCCTAAACCAAGCACACTCACCATGTCAGCTCGTGTGCAGCTGCATGCAGCATGCGCAGGAGCATGCCAGATTTGCTGGACACGTCTTCCACGGACACTTGGCGCGCACAGAGCAGCGTACACAGGCCATCCCAGATGCTCATGATTTGTTTGCCCGCCAGCCGCTCGCTCCCGCCTCCTTTGCCATTTATGCGCAGCTGCATTACAGGATTGTGCAGCGCCATACTTAGGTCCTGCGCACCGCAGCCTGTTAGGGATACAGCAATTCGAACTAGACTTATTGTTGCGTTGCTTTTCAGCTGGCCAAACCCGCCTCCTTTGGCATTCATGCGCAGCTGCATTACAGGATTGTGCAGCATACTGCTTGTATCCTCCGCACCACAGCCTGTTTGGGACACAGCAGCTTTACCTGTACTCATGGATGTCGAGCTTGCCAGGCAACTGTTTGTACCCACCTCCTTTGCCAAGGTGCGCATTGGCAATGCACAGGATATGGAGCAATGAGAGCGGGAGCAGTAAAAGTATGGCTAGTGCGAGGGCTAAGCGGAGGCCAGGTCCTGTTGTTCGCATGCCTGTCACATCCGCACCATTTATTTTCAGCACTCCAGCTAGTGTCCAAGTCTGCGCCATGAACCACAAGCCCATCACTGATCACACTGCTCATTCTTGTTACAGCAATCACAAACACACACACACACACACACACACACCAGGTGGCCATAGCCGTTCATGTGCAGCACGCCATGAAGGTAATGGGAGGGGGAGTCGTACACAGAGGTGGGCGCGTTGTAGGCATCCTCCCCGCGCCTCTTGGTTCGAAGGTGGGTCAGGTCGATGGGAGCTGGCTGGCTGCGGCCTCTTCTACTCACTGCTGCCTCAACCTGAGAGCATGCGACACATAAGCTGAGGGGTTAGTGGCCAATTCACTCCAATGTGATAATAGGATGTGGCACTTTGTGCCCCGTTTTATGAGGTCCCTGAAAGCTGATGCAACAGCAAAGGAAGCTCAGAAAGAGCTACCATCCCTGCAGTGGGAATGACTGACATGCATGCTAAATGCGGTTATGTCCCAGCAGCGTGTGTGATTGGCCTGACATGCGCGTGTGTCAGCACGGTATGAAATAAAACATAGTTTTGCACACAAAACCACAAAAGAGTCAGCTACATCAGGCCCAAGCGCAGCACTCAGCTTCACCTGCTGCACCCAGTGATAACAGTGAAGCTTTTGGTCAAAGCTCAAGGAGTGACACTAATGTTGCAAAACTGAAGAGCCCAGCCTGCTTGCCAAAAAAGCCCAGCTCATGAAAGAAATCAAGATTGGAACACCCTGTTGAAAGTTTGAGAGCTTGAGAGCTTTGAGCTGGACAGGGCTTAAAGAAGCAAGCAGTGCTGATCAGTGATGCTGACACAGTAGGATTAGAATACAGAAGGGTGCCATGGACACTGTCAGTCTGGCAGAGAACTTAGTTTGCGCTCATTGACTGTGCCACCCACTACACACACACACACACACACACACACACACACACACACACACACACACACACACACAC
>QAXF01003010.1:24015-39989 GCA_004335645.1 Dunaliella sp. WIN1
GTGTGTGTGTGTGTGTGTGTGTGTGTGTGTGTGTGTGTGTGTGTGTGTGCGTGTGTGCGCATGCTTCACCTTGTATGCATCATCAGCTGCGGGTGACACCAGCGTCAGCATCTGTACCTTTAAAGTTCTAGTTGCACGGGGACCCCAGCGACAGACTGTTGGAGTTCCATCAATTAACCACAGTGTCAGTCACTGCCATCCACTTCACTGCCCTGTCCTAAACTTTGCTGTATGCCATGCAGAACAACTTTTTTGACGTGGACCTGTCTCCGTTGTACAACTCAGCAGTGGACGGGTACTTCAGCCAGGCAAGCCATTTGTCTATACTTGAAACTCATGTGCTTTCAACATGTACATTTGTGGCAAAAGGATCAACTTACTCTTGTGCTTGCTTGCAGCCACGCTACCTTACATGCAATCCAATACAGGGTGCATAAGAAAAAAGTGGGCTGTGTACCAGGCGCATAATTGTAGCAGCCATCTTTCCTCTTATGTACCCTGTAATGGAATGCATCTAAGATAGCTTGGAAGCCATCAAGCACAAAAGTAAGTTAGTTCATAAGCCACAAATATACATAAGAAAGTGGGCTGTGTATCAGGCGCATTATTGTAGCAGCCATCTTTCCTCTTATGTACCCTGTAATAGAATGCATCTAAGATAGCTTGTAATGGAATGCATCTATAATAGCTTGGAAGCCATTAAGCACAAAAGTACGGTGGTTCGTAAGCCACAAATATACATAAGAAGAAAGTGGGCTGTGTACCAGGCGCATAAATGTAGCAGCCCTCCACAAGTTCACCACCTGCCGCAGAGCTCTGTTCATTTTTGTGCTCAGCATACTTAGCTTGCTGAGTCCTGTACATCTGTACATCGCATATTACATCTCCTGGTTGTACATTGACAGCATTGCCCTTCAGTGAGCCTTTGTGGAAAAGTGCATGTTTTGTGCATCATAAGGCGTGTAGTTCATGCCGTATGTACGGCCAGCAATAAAGCTGAAAGCAAATGTGAATCAGGGACACCAGGGAGCTTCTACACCTAGGTAGCCTGTTGAGGAGGCTTCACAATCTGGGATTGCTTGTGTGGTCTTGTCATGATGCTTGTGGCTCTCAATGCCCCTCCCTTGCTGGTGAACCTCGATGCACCTCTTTTGCTTGTAGCTTATATGCACCTCCAATGCTTGTACCTTCCAATGCATCTCCCTGCCTGGTAAATCTGATGCTGAATGCCCTCGAAGGCACTTCTTTGCTTGGATACTTTGATGCGCCTCCCTTGCTGGTGGACCTCGATGCACCTCTTTTGCTGGTTTCCATCCACACCCCTCCTGCTTGTATCTTTCAATGCACTTCCCTTGCTTGTGAACCTCAGCACTCCTCCCTTGCTGGTTAAGCATTATCCGTGTGTGCGCTCCTTGAACAATGACTTTTCTTTGGCTTCGTATTAATTCTTCACCATCGCATTTCCAGCCTCTGGAGGTATTCACTGTAGTCAGGTTGGGGTACCGCGAGCTGAGTAATGTATGTTAAGCGCCATACATACTGCTTCAATGATCCAACAGGGTGCAAATATGCGATGGACTAGCTGGGTGCAAGTGTGTGATGGACCAACTGGGTACAAATGTGTGATAAACCAACAGGGTGCAAATGTGTGATGGACCAACAGGGTGAAACTGTGCGATGGAATAACAGGTTGCAAGTGTGCGATGGATTAACAGGGTCAAAGCGTGCGATGGACCAACAGGGTAAAAGCGTGCAATGGACCAACAGGGTGCAACTTTGCGATGGACCAACAGGGTGCAATTTTGCCAATGGCCTTGTAGGTGGTCGTGGATGCGTTTGGCACAAATGTGCTGGTGTCGGAGCCCACCTCCAAGATCATCGACCTTGGCTCCTGCTCCGCCGAGGACCTGCAAGACATTGTCATACCCATCGACCTGGAGGTGAGGGACTGTCTTTCCTAGTGTAATACTCCTACACTTATTGCATCTCACGATGCAACGGAATAGAATTTTTGCTCCCAGTCAGTTCCTCTGTGTAGAAGAATGCCCGGAGTGGGTGCCAATGATGGCGATCTGAGAGGATTTGTGATGATTATGTTACACTCTGTTCCACCTTCCAAGCACTGCACATGTGCAGCACCAGTCGAGGACAATGGTGTGTTCTTCCCTGCAGGTACTCGTTTGTGGCCAAATATCAGAGGTCAGGAGTTAGAGTTTATTTTGCTTGCCCACCTCTGTCTAAAGTAGTTGAATTGGCTTCATACTGTGCCTACAATTATTGAATCGACTTCATACTGTGTCTACAATTATTGAATCGACTTCATACTATGAGCAGAAGCTGCTGTGCGCAAAGCTTGAGATTGCCCTGCTTGCTTGCAAAATGTATGGTGTAGCTAACTGTCAAAATATTTATATACTCTGTATGATGCATCTATTAGTAAGACAGTGAATCTTGAATTTCTCTGACGTATTTTGGTACATTTGTTGAAAAGCACCAGCGTTCAGAGGGCTGCACCTGGGTCTCATCAACCAGCCAGCTGCTTATCACCGTGCACTACATGTAGGGTTGCACGAAACATCTCGTAAAGAGCCTCTGTGGGCTACTCTCGTTGTAATCTCATTAAAGAGCATCAGCACTTAGAGGGGAGCACCTGGGTCTCGCAGCCCAGCCAGCTGCTGACCACCATGTGTGAACCACAAATGAGGAGCTCTTAGGTCCTGTCACCTGGCTTCAGTTGCTAACTCTACCAGAGAAGGATCACTGAGGCCCAAAATGGGCATGGTTTTGGCATGCTCCCAGGGTCTGTTGGCCCCACCTGGCTAGCCTTGAGCTCAGCACTGAAAGGTAGGGTTTTTCAAAGGCTATCCAGAGCAGTCAAGCTTGGAAGGACCACAATTGAGGAGCTTGTAGGTCCCTTCACTTGGCGCTAGTTGCTAACTTTACTGCCTGTGGTGTCCCTGTCACTCCATGGTTCCTCCCAGGTCAACTGCTTGGGGCCCTGCGCTGTGCATGGCGTGGCTTGCTGGTTTGATGTGCTGTTCCCGGGCTCCAACAACCCCACTTGGCTGACAACAGCACCTGGGCAGCCAACAACACACTGGTGAGCCAGGGCTAGGTTGGTGAGCATTGAATGCAAATTCTGTCTTTTGAATTCGTACCTCCAACAACCCTACTTGGCTGTCAACTGCACCTAGATAGCCCACAACACACTGGTGAGCCAGGGTTAGATCGGTGAGCCATGCACTGCAAGTTCTGTCTTTTGAAGTCGTACCTCCAACAACTCCACTTGGCTGTCTACTGCACCTGGGCAACACACTGATGAGCCAGGGCTAGGCCGGTGAGTCATTCTATTTAAAGATGTACCTCACAATCCATGATGCATCATGACGTAACACTTAAGCATCCCACAACACACTGGAAAGCTGGGGTTGGCCGGTGTGCCAGGGCAAAGCAGAATGAATTGCTTGGAAGACCTTGAAAAGTAGCACCTGCTTCAGTGGCATCTTTGGAGATATGCTCACTGATGATGATGGGTGGATTTGACGAGGCTACCTTGAGACGTGACACCTTGTGCAGGACGCCTTTCACTGTCTGCATACTGGAATGGCAATCAGAGATAGACAAGCAGCATGCAGAGGAGTGCCCCAAGGAAGCACCCTCTGCAGCTTACTTTGTCCTTAACATTGATGCTGTCATGGTGTATGCGCTTTTTTATGAATCATTTGACAACTGCTTCTACTTTTCATGGTGTATGTGTCTTTGAAGAAAAAATTCATTGACAAGTTCTTGCGCTTTTGATTCACTCATGCTGCGCGACTGGCAGCATTTTCTCAGACCTTACATCTTGCACGCGCTCTACCCCTCTTTGTCTGCTGCTCCTCCAGTGGTCTGTAGGCTTCACCTTGCATCTTGCGCGCGCTCTACCCCTCTTCATCAGCTGGTCGTCCAGTGGTCTGTAGGAGTGCCTTGCCCCTTCAATTCAGATGACTCCCATCTCGCATGCAGGTTCCAGCTGCGTTGCGTGTTGAAGAGTCCAATCTTTGTGCCTGGGCCTCAGAGCAGGCTGAAAGGAAACTTACATCTCAAAGCACATAAGTAAGTGTATGTCATGTGTGCCATACTGCAGAGGTGGGCTTTGCTTATTATTATTATTACTATTATTGTTATTATTGTTATCATTATTAATATCAGACTGAAGGTCTTACTTTGCGTCATGCTTTGTGTTAGCCTGTAAGTACCTAAATAAATGAATAGAGGAAACTCTCTCGTGCCCATATTTTTCTTCTCTAGAAGCTTACTGTGTGTTGTCCAGACACATGCTGACACGCATGCACGGTAAGCGTGCTATAAGTTAAATTGCTTTTATTGAAGTCTGCTACAAGTCGCATTGGTTGCCTGGTTGAGGTTGTAGGCCATTGTAAATTGGAGAAAGGCCACTGTGATGAGCTCGTAAATGTGTAAGTGCTATTGCACTCATAATCTTGCTTGTGTTGTCTTGTCATCAGTGTGCTTGTATTGCTGCATAACCTCACCTTGCTTGTGTGTGCCGCGTTCATCAAATTGCTTGTGCTTCCACGCACATGACTAACCTTGCGCTGCTACAGCTGTCAGCTCGCACGTGCTGCTGCTGTGCTGGCCAAACTGCTGTGCCTGCACTGCCCCACAGGTTTCAAAGCTATGATGTGCACCTCACCCTCACGGGACCCCCCGTGCGGCCAGGAGTCGCACCTCAGACGGTAAGGCAGCTTCTGAGCATGCGAAGTGTAGAGCATGCTCTCAGAGCTTTGCGAAGAGCAAAGAGCTGAGAGTATGCAAAGAGCAGAGCATCATTTATGAGCAGAGCACGGAAGAACCAAGCATGCAAACCCTCACGGGACCTCCATGCGGCCAGAGGATGTACCCCAGACGGTAAGACAGCTAAGGATGCAAAGCGTAGAGCATGCTCTCAGAGAGAGAGAAGATTTGAGAGCATGCGAAGAGCACAGCATGATCTAAGAGCACAGCATGCGAAGAGTAGAGCATCATTTAGGAGCAGAGCACGCAAGAGCAAATCATGCGAACCCTCACAGGACACCCGTGCAGCCAGGGGACGCACCTCAGACAGCAAGGCATCTTATGATGCTCAAAGAGCAAAGCATGCTGTTACAGCAAAGCATGCAAACCCTGTTAACCCCTTTAGGCCTGTGTGTTTGACTGTACCTACTTCATCCTCTGTGTGGTATTCTGCTGGGTTTGGTAGGTGTGATAGCCTGCCAGGTGGCACGCTTGCTGCTCACCTAGGAGCTGCATGCAACTTCAAGGCCTACCCTGTACGTGAAACACCTTGCAACATTGTGTGGGACTACAAAAATGAATAACATGTAATTGCAGAGACTCATTTTTGTAATTTTAAGATTCCCTAGGGCCTTACACGCTCCCTAGGGCCTTATACACTCCATGCATGATGGTGACTGAGCAGCAGGTGTCTTGACTGTACACTGTGCAGCTGTCCTAAAAGGCTGACAGGAGAGAAGCGTCCTCAGCCGGTAGAAGTGTGAAGCAGAGCGATCTTAGCCCAAAAAATTGGGACCGTACCGTACACCGCACCGTATTTCACCGTGTATACGGAGCAAAATTTCAGAAATACGGTAAATACCCAATTTACCGAACCAAATCGTAGAACTGTGCACCGCACCGACCACCGTAGTGCAACAGCCCTATTAAGGCTACGGCCCTGCCATGGAGGTTCCATTTTTCCAGCATGTTGACTGAGAAACTTAGGATGCAGTATTAATTGGCAGCCACAATACTTTTGCATGGATGCTCTCCTTCAGGCTACGGCCCTGCCATAAAAAGCTGTCTGCTGCAGTGTAATGAGGTTGCCTCTCTCACCTGCTGTGGAGCATGACATATGCTGCTGTTCCTAACCTTTTACTCTGTCGCTTGCTCACTTTGTACGCAGTCGTCTGGTTTGTCTGGCTTGAAAGAGCGTACTGTTGGCAACTGATCGCTGCTGGGTGGTTGGGTTCACTCATCTGTTATGCCTCTGTTCACTCTGTCGCTTCCTTACTTTGAACGCAGTCATCTGGTTCGTTTGACCTGAAGGAGCCGTACTACCGGCAACTGACCGCTGCTGGGTGGTGGGGGCAAGCAACAGCTGGAGCATCTCAGGTGGGTTAATTAGGCAAAAAGGTTATGTTGGATGCCTAAGCTAGAGGCATGGCATGCGGCATACTTACAAATGTAGGCCTGCTTGATGCTTTTGGTGGGGGGACAAGCAGCAGCTGGAGCGTCTTGAGTGGTTTTGTAAAGCGAAGACGGTATGTTGGGCAAGGATGCCTTAAATGTTCTGAGCTAGTAGCAAGGCCTTCAACGTGTTCTATGGTCGAGGGAGAGGGCAAGGGAGGCACTGGTTAGGCTGCGGGACATCAGCTCAAGTGTGCGCTCCATGTTGGCTGTTCATGGGCTAGTCACTGGGTGCACCTGTGCCCCCCCACCTGTGCGCCACAGCTGCATGTAAGCACTGAAATGTTGAATGCTGTGCCTTGCAGGAGGAGCAAGCACTGAGCTGTTGAATGCTGTGCAGGAGGAGCAAGCATTGAGCTGTTGAATGCTGTGCCTTGCATGAGGTGCACGCACGGAATTGTTGAATGTTGTGCAGGAGGAGCAAGCACTGAAATGTTGAATGCTGTGCCTTGCAGGAGGAGCAAGCAGCATGCTGGCAGGGCGGGGGTGAGGGAGGCACTGGTTGGGCTGCCAATCAGCAACAAGCTCAGTGGAGCCCTCAGCAGCAGCAGTGGATGGAGAGCCAGCTCCAGCAGTGGGCGACCGCACAGGTTAGTGGCTGTTGCACAAGTTGTAAGTCGGCGGTGTCAGGTAGCAGGCGTTTGCTCCTCAGCTCGAGCAGTGGGCAATTGCGCAGGTAAGTTGCTGTTACACAGGTTGTAAGGTGGCGGTGTCACCCTCAGCAGCAGCAGTGAATGGAGAGCCAGCTCCAGCAGCGGGCAACCGCACAGGTAAGTTGCTGTTACACAGGTTGTAAGGTGGCGGTGTCACCCTCAGCAGCAGCAGTGAATGGAGAGCCAGCTCCAGCAGCGGGCAACCGCACAGGTAAGTTGCTGTTACACAGGTTGTAAGGTGGCGGTGTCACCCTCAGCAGCAGCAGGGAATGGAGAGCCAGCTCCAGTAGTGGGCAATCACGCAGGTAAGTTGTTGTTACACAGGTAGTGTATCGCTTATTGGACTCGGGTAAAGGGGCAAAAGACTATTTGAACCATATACTGGTGGCTTACATGTTATTAGGTAGTGGTGTCTGGTAGCAAACCTTTGCTCCTCAGCTCCACCAGTGGGCAATCGCACAGAGTACTTACTGTTGCACAGGTTGTGAGTCGGCAGTGTCAGGTCACAAGCGTTTGTTGCTCGTATGACCCAATCGTACACCAATCTGTTGCACATGATCCGAGCGTTTGTTCGTTGGTTTCATACGACTGACACTGTTCTTTAGGGGCGCAGTGCAAAGTCAGCAGCAGATTATGTAAATTTAACGCGTACGTCAGGTACATTACATGTCATGTGTACAATTGTTTCACATATGACCTAACCGTACGCAAGTTCTTTGTGTATGACCTGCCTCTGCTTGTAACTGGGCGCGGTGCGAAGTCAGCAGAGATGGGCAATTCACACTTGTAGCAACGTCACCATTGCAGGTTACTATTACCATGCGCATGTGTGCAATTGACATGTATGACCCATTCCTGCTTGATACAGGGTGCTGTGTTTGAGCAGCAGCAGATGAGCGCAGCTCATTGTCAAGGAGGCAACATCACTACTGCAGGCTTGCTAACGCAGTGGCATTACGCATTTGCCTCACATATGGTCCAATCATGTACCCTTCTTTCACGCATGAAGTTGAAACATCACTTATTGTTACAGGACGCAAATGCAAGGTCCGCAGCAGGGCTAGTATCCGCCACTGCAGGGTGGCAAAATCACCATTCCATGCTACCCGTACACCCTTCTTTCACACATGATCTTGAAGCATTACTTCTGCCTCTCAACTACAGGACGCAGTGCAAGGTCCGCAGCAGGATAAGTAGGTTCCGCCACAGCAGGGTGGCGACATCACCATCCTAGGCTACCCGTACACCCTTCTTTCACGCATGATCTTGAAGCATTACTTCTGCCTCTTAACTACAGGGCGCAGTGCAAGGTCCGCAGCAGGATAAGTAGGTTCCGCCACAGCAGGGTGGCGACATCACCTTCCTAGGCTACCCGTACACCCTTCTTTCACGCATGATCTTGAAGCATCACTTCTGCCTCTTAACTACAGGACGCAGTGCAAGGTCCGCAGCAGGATAAGTAGGTTCCGCCACAGCAGGGTGGCGACATCACCATCCTAGGCTACCCGTACACCCTTCTTTCACGCATGATTTTGAAGCATCACTTCTGCCTCTTAACTACAGGGCGCAGTGCAAGGTCAGCAACAGGGCCAGCAGGGTCTGCCACAGCAGCAGCAGCAGCAGCAGCAGCAGCAACAGGCAGGGTTTCAGGGGCAGCCAAGTGGGCAGCAGCATCAAGCAGGTAGCTGGAGGTCAATGATGCAAGTTTAAGGCCAATATTGACGCTTAACCTTAATAATAACCCAGAAAGAGAAGCCGTTAGCAGCAGCAGCAGTTGTCTGGTGGCTGAGCAGCTGCAGCAGCAGCAGCAGCAGCACTTGTCTGGTGCCTGAGCAGCTGTACGGCGGCGGGGAAAGCAGTAGTTGTTTGGCAACTTTAGGCAGCTGCAGGTCACTTAGCTGCATCTGAGGGTTTAACTATTCTTCTTGGTTCTTTCTGTTAGCACCCGGATTGAGAGGTCCAGGCCAGCTGCTTCAGCAGCAGCAGCAGCAGCAGCAGCAGCAATTGTTTGGCTTTTGGCTGCTTCACTTGGCAGCTTCAAGCAGCTGCACACGGCAGCGCTAGGTAGCTGCATTTGGCAGCGTTAGATTGCTGCACACAGCAGCGTTGGGTTGCTGTACACGGCAGCGTTAGGTTGCTGCATTTGGCAGCGTTCGGTAGCTACAGGTCACGCACGTGCAAGTGGTAAGTGTAGGAACTGCGTCCGTGTGTTCATATATGTGGGTGTTTGAGTCTCTGTGCATGTTTGCAGCTGCTTAAGTGGATGCCTCAGCAGTGGGTGGACACCCAGGGAAGACTTGCAGCAGCACGCGTTGCGCTGGGAACTCCAGCAAATTAGAACTTATGTTCCAAGTCTTAATAGCTCAATCTAGCTCTCATTATTTTGCAGGCATTGGTTTGCAGCTCTGACTGTAGACACAACGACGCTCTTGGGATTACGTCTGTTCTTCCTAACTGTTACCTATGTTGTTCTGGTCCAGCTGGCTGTGTTGGCAGGCATGTCAGCATGCCCTTTGTCCCTCGCTTATTAACTGGCCACGCTTCCACGAAGGTATAACACCATCATCTATTTTGGGCGATCTACATCTGGCTTTCCGAGTTGCACCAGGGTACACTTTCTATTTTGAAAGGGTGCCACATGTGGCACTTGTACAAGTTGCGTGACTTGAAGGTTGCTTCTCTTTCTTTCAGGAGTAAACCTCCTTACGACTTCTTTCTGTAGTCGTACAGTAACTGAAAGAGTGTCGATGGGTCAATGAACGGCTTGTGATGAAACTACTTGTCACCACTATGGTTAAGGATGAACCTTGAGGATAAGGGTACATAGCTGTACCTGCCTACAAGTGTGCTTCAAGAGTAGCTTAGCTGAAGCAGCTACGTTTGATTCTGATTGCCTGAGATGCTGTGGCTGAGTAAAACCTATTAGCCTTCTTGCTTTTTTTTGGTTTCCTTGGTTTGTGGTTGCAAGCGTCTTCTGCTTCAGCTAAGCTGCCCTTGCAGGCGGTGTACAGCTATGTAACCTTGACCTTTATCTTAACCTTAGCTGAAGCAGAAGAGACCTGCAGCAGCCAAAGACCAAGAAGCCAAGAGAACGTCAGGGGAGACTGTGCCTGACTTGAAAAGGTCAGCAACAGCAATTAGGCCCTCAAAAACACAGTCATAACCTTCAAGCTCAATTTCAGGATAGCTGGATATGTTCAGCTGTCAGCTTCTTTAAAATGATAACACTATCATTTGACTAACAATTAAGTATTCCAGAGAACCTCATGTAAGGCTATTATGCTCTCGCTCTCGCTTACGCCTGCCCGATCACAGTTCTTGAGAGGGAACACTGAGGAGAGATGGGAAAGGTATCCACACATGCTCAGAAAATGCAACAAGTGTGATCGGCACACTGTCCAACTTGAGGATGTGCACATCATTTTAGACTGTCCCAGTGAAAGTCTTGTGCAACTACGCGCTCAGTTCCAGCATCTTTTCAGTTCTGTCCAGGACAACAGTTCAAACTGTTTGAAGGAGTTCACACCTACTAGTAAACAGGTACAGGTTACAGGAAT
This sequence comes from Dunaliella sp. WIN1, assembly GCA_004335645.1. Lineage (NCBI taxonomy): Eukaryota > Viridiplantae > Chlorophyta > Chlorophyceae > Chlamydomonadales > Dunaliellaceae > Dunaliella > Dunaliella sp. WIN1. The sequence goes on from QAXF01003010.1 coordinate 34,451, forward strand.
AAGGCCTTCAGTCAAGAAGTTCGACTGCTAGTCTGCTCATAAAATACCAGTACATTAAAAATGGAGAAAGAAAGTTTGTTGTTGCTCTGGTGCAAAAAGGCAGACACAACTGTAGTCCTTGTCTGAGGAAACAAGGTCTCATACTTGTTGCGGAGGGATAAAACTTGGGGGATAGAGCAGCGAAAGATGACATGTTTCTAACCTAGGCAGGTACAGCTGAGCGACGTCGCATGACGTTTTCTCAATGCCTTCTTGACAGAAGCTGCTGAGGCCAGACCCAAGGTGTCAGTTGAAGCCTTTTCAAGACACAGGGCTTTCTAGGCACCTGAGAATACCATTAAAATATGTTCTCAGCCACAAAACAAAACAGGGCTTCCTAGACACAGGGCTTAGGGCAAAGAGGCAAAATCCCTGACACATGAAGTTCAGCCCACATCTCTACAAGATTTAACACAAGGACACCCCACAAACATACCACGGACCTCGGGGCTCCTTGTAAAGCCATCTGTCTTGCTCCTTTCTTCGCACCAGCCCTTGACAGGAGGCGCACACTTCGCATTTTGTACATGCGCATTCCAGCAGCCGCACATAACGGTCCTTGACAGGCGTTCTCCATACAAGGACGACCCTGACTTCATGGCAGAGGCATTGCAGCCTGCAATCAAGGATTCCTGCTGGGCCTTGCTATGCACACGTCCAGGACACGTACATAGAGCTAATATGCACACCTGCGCAGGTACAACTCTGTGTCCATAAGCTCACACCATGAATATTTGACAGGGGTTTGTGGCCACAATGAATAAGGTTGTATGATATCTTTCACAGACAGTCCAGGGCAAAGAAGCAAGGTCCCTGACTCAGGAGGTTCAGCATACAGCTCTATAAGACAAGACAATATTTCCAATTAATCCCATCTACCTTGTACAGCAATACTCTGCTGCACCTTGCCATGCACACGTCCAGGATACATTCATAAGCCTGCACCATGCACATACGCTGCACAATATGCGCAAAGGCGTCATAGTACCGCCAATCAGCTAAAACTCACCAATGCCTAGCAAGACGGCAAGGAAGTAGTACTTCCCTACCCCTCATGCTAGTCACCTAAAAATACCACCGAAATATTTTCTCTATCACCTTTTTCCTGACTAGCACCTGCTGCTATGAGTGCATACCTCGCATAAGAAGAAATGCCAACACATTCATTGCCACAACCAAACCTGTGGCATCATGCTGCGCAAGAACCAAGGGGATTGGAGCAGCTATCAAAGGGTTTGAAATTAGCCCCGCCTATGGATGGTCGTGTATGAGTGCTCCTCGTTTGCCACCCACAGAGTTGTTGTCACGTGGAGCTCATCATGGGACACCAGCCTGCGCATGCAGGATCACAACTGCAGGATTGTACCTATAATTTCTGTTTAAAGAGTTACAAAAATAGCTCAAACCAAACATTTAAGTATATGCCAACAATATATTGATATACAGAAACTAACAGAGGAAGTTAAGGCTACACCAGCATGCCAATGTAGCAAGAGCCTAAGTGTACAGGGCAGCGACATTTTGCAGCCTTTTCAGCACCAGCATGCCGATAGAGCACGAGCCTACGTGTACAGGGCAGCAAATTTTTTGCAGCCTTTTTAGCACTAGCATTCCAGCACCAGGTGGACCTTCCTTTGTTCCATCCATTGCCCACGGAAATGCAGGCTGGTGTCCCATGATGAGCTCAACGTGGCAACAACACTGTGGGTGGCTAACGAGGTAATTTGATTCAATTGTGACAGCGCGGTGCAACCTGCTGTGATGTAGCAGAATTCCATCGACATGTTGCACCATTTGTAAGCAGCACCCCCGCTCCTGCTCAGCATAATGCTGCAGCCCCACTTCAGATTGCCTCACCACAGTAGCTATTATAAGTAGAACCACTTGTGACAGCGCGGTGCTACCTGCTGTGATGTAGCAGAATTCCGTCGACATGTTGCATATAGTTACCTGTGGTTGTGCATGCTTCTCGGTTGGCATGGTACTTGGTTGATTACTTTCCTGAGTTTCTCCCTCTGGACATTCTCTCTGTAATCAATGCCCTAGTCGACAACACAACCTATCTTGCAAAATAGCATGTACATCACCTGGTGCCCCTCTCCTGCGGCAGATATTTCACAGCTCCTGGGAACTTAAAGCCCTTGTGGCAGTGCTACCTACCTTTCAAAAGAACACGTGCATTATCTGATGCACCTCTCCTGCGGCAGAAAGATAAAAGTTCTCGGTGCCCCTGTTCCCGTGACAGAACATCTTATTTACCTGGTGCCCCCTCTCATGCAGAAGAATGTCTACAGTTCTTGGTGCCCCTCCTTCCGTGAAAGAAAGTCCAAACTACCTGGTGCCTCCTCTACAGTGAATTGGAGTCCAAACTACCTGGCACCTCCTCTCCAGTAAAATCAACTGGTGCCCCTTCTCCCATGAAAGCAAGTTTCATTTACCTAATGGCCCCCTCTCCAGCAAAAAAAGCCCTAATTACCTGGTGCCCCCTCAACAGTTCTGCCCCCTCTGTTTGATGGCCAGCCAGAATCCCACCTCTGTGCTGTGTTGCTCTGATGCATACAAGCTCCTGGTACAAGGACGCTTCACCAGGAGAGCAGCTGCTTCTTACAACACCACTTGTAAGCAGCACCACCGCACCTGTTCAGGCTTCAGCAGCAGCCCCACTCAGTTTGCCTCACTAGAGCAGCTGTTTTTACAAAACCACTTGCAAGCAGAACCCCCACACCTGCTCAGCATGAAGCAGCAGCAACACTTCAGCTTGCCTTACCTGAAAAGTAGCTGCTTTTTATAACACTTGTACACACCACCACCACACCTTTTCAGGCTTCAAGCAACATCACCATTTGAGAGCGCCTCAAGTTAAGAGAAGCTGCTTTTATAACCACTCATAATCCACAAGTTCACTGCACTTGCTCAGCTTGAAGCAACAGCACTACTCGAGGATGCCTCACGTGAAAAGTAGCTGCTTCTTTCAAACCCACTTTCAACCAACAGCAGCACACCTGCTCAGCTTGAAGCAACACTGCCACCACCTGAGTGCAGCTGCTTCTCACAACACCACTTGTGGGCAACACCTCACCTGATTCGAAGCTGCTTCTTGCAACCGTTCATGATCCATAACACCAGTACACTTGCTCAGCTAGAAACAACAGCACCACTTGAGAATGCCCCACGTGAAGAGTAGCTGCTTTTTGCAAAACCAGTTTCGATCAACGAAGCCACACCTGCTCAGCTTGAAGCAATTTAACCATCACCCGAGTGTTATTGCTTCTCATAACACCACCTGTATGTAACACCTCACCTGAACACGTCCCGACCCGTCCTATATTAAGCACCTCACCTGAACACGTCTCGCCCCCGTCCTGCAAAAGGCTCTCCCCAATACATGTTCAGTTCAATGGCCTGGCCATCCACAACTTTGCAGCTGCCAGTCATCCTGCCTGCATGTACAACACGTCACATGTTCAGCTCAGAGACTCTGCCCCAGGAAGCTTCGTGGCTGCCACTCATCCTGCTTGCATGAGTGGCACAACACACGTTCAGCTTAGGGACTGTGCCCCAGGCAAACTTGCAGTTGCCAATCACCCTGCCTGCATGAGCAACACAACCCATTTCCAGCCCGATGACTTTGCATACACAATTGTGTTACCCTCATCGTCCTGCCTGCAGCAGTTCGCTTGTTGCAAGCTGAACCTATTACGTGCCAATTGATGCACCCAAAGCCAATGAGACAAATGCCAAATTGCGTGAGTGCAACAACTTGCAAGAAGCATCTCATATGGCAATGCCCAAGCTGGTCACTGCCTATGTACTTAATTGCTGTGTGCAGCAAAGAAGAAAGTAGCAAGGAATGCATAGATGCAGCTGTGTGCAGCAGAGAAAGTAGCGAGGACCGCAAGGACGCATCATGCGCCAATCCGTGCACGCAGAGGCAGATGCCAAAAAGTTAACATGCAACAAGCTTGCAACAAGCATCTCATAGCCATGCCCAAGCTGGTCACTGCCTGTGTGCTTTATAGCTGTGTACAGCAGAGGAAATAACAAGGATTGCATGGACGCAGCTGTATGCAGCAGAGAAAGTAGCGAGGATTGCGTGGACGCAGCTGTATGCAGCAGAGAAAGTAGCGAGGATTGCATGGACGCAGCTGTATGCAGCAGAGAAAGTAGCGAGGATTGCATGGACGCATCATGCGCCGACTGGTGCACCTGATGGCAGCCACCCAAAAAACAGCATGCGACAAGCTTGCAACACGCATCTCATTGCGCTGCCTATTACCAAGCTGGCCATTGCCTGCGTGCATGAAATAAATGCACAGCAGGGCAAGCACAGGCTGTGTTCAGCTTGCAACAAGCAAATTGCTGCAGCATGTAGGCCTTGGACCAAGATTGCTGCTGCCTGACCCTCTAACTGCACATTTGGAGCAGCACTTCAATTTACAGACCGCATGCATATGTCATGTGTTGGCCACATGTATACATTGCCTACACACGCGTAACTCATGAATTGGTGTGCAAGGATCAATGCAACTCGCGGGTGCTTGCCCAAGACTTGAGGGCACACTGCGTCTAGCTGCAATAAACATTTGAAACCATGCTTGATGCTGCTCGTCTGCCCCTTTGTTTGCACGCCAGGGCAAGCATTCAATGCGTATGCCACATGCATAGCAAATGGACTGGTGTGCATGGATCTACCAAACACGGTAGTGCTTCCTTGAAATTGGAGCTTGATTGTCAGGACTGCCTTGCGGCTAGCAGCTAACAGACTGGTGACCATCATATTGTCATGTTTGCAATGTCACGTGTGCATGCAAAAGGAGCAAGAGTGCCCCACGTGCTGCTGTACCCACGTACAAGCCTGCCACAGGTCCCTATCAATGGCATGCTATGCAAACTCTGTGGTGCAGGTGCATGGCAAACATGCAAGTTTCCATCCATGTGCTGCTGTGCCCGCATATAAGCTTGCCACACCATAGCCCACCATAGGCACCAACCAATGGCATGCTTTCATATTTTAGGTTGTACGAGGAGGTGCATGGCAAGCATGCAAATGTCCATCCATGTGCTGCTGTAACCCCCAACGGGGCACCTTTTTCATAGTCTGTGACGTGTGTGTGAACACAATGCAAGTTTTACTGAATGTTGTGATGATAAGCGATGCTGCTGCTGCTTTAATAGTGTTGTCTGATTACCCATCATCACCAAAAACCCACCTCGCCGCAAGTCTCTCCGCTTAGAAGGAATGGGGACGCCTGATAGAGGCCAGCGCTCTTTTACCTAGCAAGGGTTGAGTAGTGAGCTGATGTTATGCATTTCCGGGAAACATGTTGCCAAGTTCAGCCCATACTGTGGAACCAGGCATGCTTGTATGTTGCAAATGCAAAGTAAAATGCAATTGTGAGAAGTTTAAGGTGATAGGGCAATGTGCACATGCTCGCACAAACATGCGCACAAACATATGCGCGCTTACACACACACACACACACACACACACACACACACA
>QAXF01003048.1:34255-54268 GCA_004335645.1 Dunaliella sp. WIN1
TGTGTGTGTGTGTGTGTGTGTGTGTGTGTGTGTGTGTGTGTGTGTGTGTGTGTGTGGCTTGGCCGATCCTTCAGCGTCGCATGCAACGCTTCCCCCTCTCGTCTCTCCTCTTGTGCACTTAGTGCTAACACTGTACACTGCCACTCAAGGCTAACGCTGTGTACTGAGGCAGACAGCATGAGAAGGGGCTGCGGCGTCTGCCCGTGCATGGGCGCATGCGTTGCTTTGGGGCTTGCTGAGAGTGAGTGACCAGCTCATGCCTTGTGGCATGCTGACAACTTTCAAGCATTGAGCAGGCGCATGGGTGAGCAGCTGCTGCAGCTGTTGCAGCTGTGGGAGGTATTCACCCCTAATTTAAAGATGGCTGGAAGTGCACCACAAGGCCTGCTCTGATCCCTTGCTGTCCTCCTTTTGGGCCAGCACACGAACTATCACACTTATCAGGGCGTGTCAAGCCATGCCAAACCGTTGGCATGCAACAGCGCTGGCGCGCAACTGCTGGATGCCCAGTGCAGGGCCGACCTGATGCATCCAGCGTCTCAGCTACCCTCAAGCTGCTTCGTCAGGGATGCATCTGCCTTGTGTAAGCTGCATATGCTGCTGTCCTGCTCAACTGTTGCTTCCATAGAGGGCAGGTGCAGCTGAGCAACCTTGAGCAGCATGAGACTGTTGCACGTCAGCACTGTGATGTGGAAATGCTGGACATGTTCAGTGCCAAAGGGATGTCCCCTTACTGCGCCTTGTCAGCAGCGTCAGCAGCCGCCTCAGGGGGTTGTCCATAGTCAGGGCTTGCCTCTGCACACATTCCAGGATCTGCGCCTTTGCTGGCTGTGGCAAGACGGAGACTCTGAAGCTGCTGGCCACAGCCTACCCCAGGCGCAGATTCCTGTACACGGCATTCAACAAGTGGGTACAGTAGCAACAGTATGATGGCTCATTACTCATGAGTAATCAGGGTACGTGGGCCAGGAAACAGTCCACAAAAATTGTGGTTGGGGGATACTGTTTGCTCATGGGGCTCCTGCTAACCAGGGTTGATAACAGAATGTAAACTATGCTACTGCCTTCCATTATAATTACTTTGGCTTCCTAAAGGTTAGTTGAACTTGCCTTGCAGCTTGCCCACAATGTAGCACAAGACTACAGACTGACTGGTACGTCGCAGCCATTGCAAAGATGCCGAACACTTTGATGCCTTTGCAAACCATGCAAGCCCGCGCGCACGCACACACACACACACACACACACACACACACGCAATTGCTTGCATGTACCTTTAGGCAAACATGTGTAATTTAGCCTAGCTTGCTTGCCTTTCCGTTCCTCGTCATGTCTTGCTTCCTGGATTATTTCATCACAGGTTCTTAGGACTGTCCCTGTAAATGGTTGTATTGCTTGAGCAGGGATGTTGTCATTAACTTTGAACGCAACGCCCCATCCAACGTCATTGCCAAGACCACACACAGCATCGCCATGGGTAAATCGGGGTCCTACACAAAACCAAGGTGAGAGCCAAAGAGAAAGTTGAGGCTTTCGTAAATGACACTGGTGACATCGGTTAATCATGGCTGTGGAGCTCTGAGCTGCTCATAGGATTTGCATGAGATATGAGCGTTGGGCCCAAGTGTCCTTCTCAATGCTAACAGGTCTCCGCAGTCTGAAGTAGGGCCTGGCAAAGAAGTGGCAAATCTACTAAGTAGCTAATGAGCAGAAGTCTAGTTGGGCGGGCCCCTTGCAAGTGCTCATCAAATGGGTGTCCTTATTTGTGACTGCTAAGGCAAAAATGCACGCCAGGCTGTGCCCTCAAATGCTATGCCTCCTTGAGGGCGGGCACATATGCGCAACCATGAGTTACCTGCCCACCTGCCCGTATGAGCAGGGACCCTTGGCCCAAGCAAGTCCAGGAATTGTTTAAGAAAAGATCTGGCCTTGACCTGAACTACAAGGTGCGCACGGGCTCTGGGCAACTCTCAGAAGCTGCCTATGCTTTTGCGCAGCCCCTGTTGTGCGTGCCAAAGCAGAAGCAGGTGTGGCCTCAAGTGCTGCTGAAGCATGTGCAGTAAGTGGGCGATGGTGTCAAGTATGTGCAAATTCATACTTGTATTAATGCTGCCTGGTCTCTGTACAGAGTAGTGTGCATACTTGTGTGATAGGGGACCCACGCTATTTGACGTATTTGCCGTACAGGCAGATGGCGCTGGTCTTGCTGCAATGTGATGTGAGACTGCATTACAGCACGTTTCCCGCCGTGAAGGTGCTGAAGTACGTGGCAGCAGCAGTGCCCTGCAGCCTAGTCTTTGTTGCTTGCATTTGGTAGGAGCAAGTTTTGAAGAGACTTTGCAAAGCAGAAGCTAAAGTGGTCTGAGGCTGATTTGAATGAACTTAGTCTCCACTGCCGACGACACCCTCCATACCTTGGAACTGGTCATGCTGACATAATGCAGGCGGCGGAGACAGTTATCAACACGGTGGGAGCTTGGGCCATTTCTGATGATCCTGAAGTGAGTGGGTGGTGTCTCTACATATGCAAGATTAGTTGTCTGTGTCAACTTCTCTCTGCTACTTTTTGTCAGGTATGCCATCTCAACTTCACACAAACACACACACACACACACACACACACACACACACACACACACACACACACACATATGGATTGCAGATCAGCCAACAACACATTAAGCTCCCCGACCTGCCTGAGCTGCAGAAGCATCAGAGCTTGGACTATGTATGGCTGGCCAAGGTGCGTCTCTCCCAAATTGCTCTGTTAGCTCCTGACACTACGTGGCACTAACAAAGCCTGCTGCCAGCTCTGGCATTTGTTCGTCCCAAACCTCCCCTTGCGGTGACTTGCTGCCCTCATACCACGCCGCTGCTCTACATGCACGTAACTTATGTGACATAAGCCTGCACTTTGTGTCCAACACCCTCAGCAATTGAGTGACTCAGTGCAAGCATTGCTGCTCATGACTTCAATGCCAACACTACCACCCTTCTTAGGTTCTGTATGAAGCAATGCTCAGCCCGGCCTACCAAGCGATCAGTGTTCCTTTTAACGTCATGCTAAAGCGCTTTGTGCTGGAGGGCGCGAACATTACAAGCCAAATAGGAGCTTTTGACGTCATCCTCCTTGACGAGGCGCAGGACATAAACCTAGTGAGTTATGTGTGCCTTTTAGATCTTGGGCAGGTGCCTGCTTTGGCACATGAGCAGTCTAGTAAGCAAGTGCCTGTCATGGTTCCTGGACATAGCCATAGCTGCCATGACAGTGCTTGCTACAGTGAAATCCTTGCAGCCACGGAAGCAGAGACTCAGAGCACACAGGCATCATGAACAATGCAGCTGTGATCAGACATTGAGGTAAAGGGTGCCATATATCCCTCTTCCTGATTACATCTTGCACCCTAGCAATTGAATGCCTAGGCCGACTCAGTCAAACAAACTGAGTCATTCACTGCCTGGTCTTGCTCACTCGTGACTGGGCTGCTCATACGTAACCCACATGACGGTGCCACCCAATTGACTCTGTGTGTGTGTGTGTGTGTGTGTGTGTGTGTGTGTGTGTGTGTGTGTGTGATTCTCTCTTTCTTCTCTCACACTCTTGCTCTCTCTCCCGTTCTCTCATCTAGTTCATGGTTCAATAGAAAGGTGCTTCTCTTCTGCCCAACAGCATTATGGGTCTAGTTTGACCGAAAAATGCGCAGCACTTGGTAAATGCTTGTCTAAATTGTTCGTAATACTGTTAAGGCTAGTCTTAGCAGTAAAACCCTCATGCTACAACAAGGCAAATGAGGTGTAGTGAAGTGCGTCAGCAGCTTCTAATTATCTCTGCACAAGCAGAGCAAGTTGTAGCCCCATGTGCTAGGAGCATCAGATGAAGAAAAGGGCCTTGGGTGAGACATCTGCCCCCCTCTGATCATTTATTCTATAATTTTGCTCTAGAGTAAGTGCAAGCTGTTGGCATGGGTGCCATACGTTGGTAAGGTGACCTTGCTCAAGTCCTCCCAGTAGCATGAAAGGTTGCGCTCTAGCTCCGTTGTTTGCATGTGACCACTGCCATGCACTCATTTCTGGACTGTTACTTACAGTGAAAGGAGTTGCAGGCAACAACAGCTGCGCTTCACCCCCCCTCTGAAAGGCTACATTTGAAGTCAAGTGCCTTGTTATGCAGCATCTGCTGCGCTGCCGTACTTGTCTTTCACATCGCAAGAGCTGGCCCGCATAGTTGATGTACAACAAATGCTGCGGTTGGCACAGCTAGCGTAGCTTGGGACCCAGTAAATACCTGCCTGGTAAACCTTGTACTACCTCTGTCCTGTACTAGCATGCTTCTTGTGCTATTGGTCCACCACAATTCTACACACGCTGGGGCCATTTGTCAGAACATGTTCAACCTCGCAAATTCTGTACAACTTGTTGTAAGGCACAGCTGCACCTTTGCCATGGGACTTGCAGGTCACGCTGCAGATGCTTTTGATGCAGCCTGGCACCAAATGCATTGTGGGTGACAAAAAATCAGCACATTTACAGGTAAGACTCCTTGCACAATGTGCCTTTGGTGCTTGCGTGCATGTGTGTGTGGGTGTGCACGCGTGCGTGCGTGCATGCGTGTGGGGGGGAAGGGGGGAAGGGGGGCATAGGTGTGAGTGATGTGCAGCTTTGGGTGAGAGCGAGCTTTAAAAATTATGTGTCCTCCAAGTTAGAACTTGAAATGTACCCGCAGGCCTAGCACAAAGTTTTCATCAAACACGCTCGCATGTGCAATACTGCTGAGCCAAGCAAGAGTGTGTTTGCGTTCAATCATTGTACCTTACGTGATCAATAGGCCATCAATTGCTCTAACAATGCAAGTTCTGCACGCCAGCCAGTTTATTGGAACACCTGGCAAAGCCGTATTGGCTTTGCATTATTCTCTGCAGATTTCTGTATAGAAGCTGCGAGTAATTTCATGTGCATGCACAGTTTCAACGGATGTTGCGACACGCTGTCATCAAGTGGCCCATTCAAAGACTTGGCAATGGACCCGGCAGCAGTGCAAGCAGCAGCAGCCACACAAGCAGCAGCAGCACACTCGCCTGGATTACTGAAGGCACTGGTGCAGGAGCAGTACCGGGGGGAACTGAGTCTCACCCTGAGCAAGTCATTCCGGCTTGGCCCTGAGCTGGCCTACGTGGCCCGCAGGTCAGTCAAGCCTGCACCTGTGCCGCGATGGTGCTTTTCAGTAGTAGTGCATGGCCTTTGATGAGTAACAGCACACGATTACAGAGTTGCGTGAACATGAGGCAAGCGGTGCTCTAGTTCCCTTGTGTGGGTGAAGTCTACGGATGCCTAGCAACAAGGCCAATGAGCTAGATCAAAGTTCTTTGCTCCTTTCTTACTTTGCGTCATAGCTCACAAAGCACAGATCAGCTCAATTCCCTGTAATTCCTTTCCCCGGCCCCTGAACAGTCTTGCCCTCCTGCTGGCAATGCCAACCTTTCATCTGTCCCAAGCTGCATGCTCTCTTGCTGCCAAATATCTCTTTCTGTCCCCTGAATGAGTGGAACTGTTGAGCTCTCATGAATGTCCCCCTTAAAAAATATTCAGGGGGTTGAGATGAGGGTGGAAAAACCTTATTGGTGGGGTGCGGCTGGCTACATTTCTGTATGGTTTGACAACTTTGCGACGGGATCTCTGGGACTTGCTCCTGTTCCTGTGTGAGAGGGCTTCCACGGTGTTCTGCAGTATGTTTGACATGCCCTTAAGCAGAGGTGCACCTTTATCATCCATCAGGTCTGCAAGCTTTCTGTGCTTGAAGCTGCTGACATGGTAGCTAACACTGCTGCTTGCTGTGGGACTCCCAAGACCGTCATTAGATGTAAAGTCAGTTCTGTCTAACAGGGTCCTTATCTAAAGTTTGGTCATGTGCAATGTTCTCACAAAAGACATTGACTGTGTTATGTGCGACATATCCTCAAGGGCTGCCCCTACAACCAACGTGTTCTTGCTTTCGCTCAACAGGATCTTGAAAGAAGGCTGCCATGAGAAGCAGCCCCTGCTTGGCATGGGCGACCCAGATGGATGTGCATACGAGCCAGAGGTGAAGAATGTGAGTGATGAGTGGGCCAGACTCACCAGATGCGCCTGTGGGTGCAAGAAGGCAAAAGGGTGAATTTGCGGGAGTGAAGCACCGGCAAGGTCTACCAGCATAGCAGAGTGGCAAGCCTTGAAGACGGCGAAGTATGATTATAGACAAAGCTCCATGGGAAACCAGCATAATCATTTTCAGATCAGACTATGGATCAGAGTGACTTCCTCTGCTGTACACAGTACATGGCAAAAGCCCCTGTCAAACTCATGTAGCATGGTCAAACATTTCAGTTTTACACGACCCTGACACGATGTATCACCAGGCAGGCTATTACTTGGTGACCAAATGACCTTACCCTGCTTAATCTCCAATGCTCATGCTGACAATGATCAGGCTTACATGCAAGTGCTGCGCTCTTTCTGACTCTTTGGACCACTGACATGTCCATAGCCAGTGAGCGTAGGTTGATCATTAATCATGGGTGGTGCTGCAGGACGGTTTAGTCAGCAAAGTTGCCAAGTGTTTGGAGGTCGCTAGCATGTCCTTAGCGGTTGCTTCGAGTGACATACATGGAAAGGTACATTTTCCTGCTCTCAGGGCGTTGTCAAGCGCTACAGGCAGCTCCGGCTGCTGACCATCAATGGGAACAACAACCATGAGGAGGAGGTTCGGTGCATCGAGCCCAAAGGTACGCCATTCTCATGCTCGCCTGCAGCTCTTACACTGCGTAGACACCGTAGCTGCATAAGTTCTTTACAGCTCCCTAAATAGTGCAAGCTCATGAACAGCAGAATAGCACAAAGGGCCTTGCAGAATGATGTTCCTCGAACAGAATGCTGGAAACGCTAATTACTCAGGCTTACAGATGATGCGTGTCATGGATGCAAGCAGTCATGGTGGCAGGTCCCTACTCAGAGATTCTTTTATGAATAAAGCAGTCAACGTGGCAGATCTGTCTGTCATGGAAAATGCAGTCTACGTGGCTACTCAAGAAACCTTATGCAATATTGTCACAATTGCAGCGGAAGTGCTCAATCTGTGGAGACTTGCAAATGCACCTCCTCCCAATGCTTTTCAAGGGGTCAGAGCCCGACAAATGCCAAGCTTTGCTGCACCAGTTGTGCTTACGGAAGCCATCCATCGTAAGCAAGCCGTGCTCTACGTATCCCGCAGCAACATTGGGTGGTTTGCTGCTGCAGTTACACTGAGCCAGGTAACGTGCTTTTGTCTGTGGAGGTTTGGGGCGATTGGGCAAAGGTCGTGAGTAGTTTGCATGCCAGCAACCTAGCATGCCACGCTGAACTCAGTGGCTGAGGCATAGCACACTGAGTGGCCCTCTGAAAACCTCCTGGCATCAAGGATTTGCTGTCGGTGTGACCAGGTCAAGGCTCACTAAGCAGAGGCCCTCACGGCTCATTTAGCAGTCCCTTGCACACAAGCGCACCTCACTCGGCTCCAGGCTGCCTTGGCTGTGTGTCCCAGGGCTGCTTAGAGCAGGGCCAAGTGATATAGCTCACGCACAATGCTCCCTAGGCACCGCCGTCAAACACAGCCTGCAACGGTCTGTACATGGGCCTGGTGGGGCCCTGATTGTGCTAGTGCTTTTGGGTGGACCCTCCCTTCGTCTACGCTGGACCCAGGCTATTGCTCTATCTCAGCACTGTTGTGGCATGCAAACAAGTGCACGCTGTTATGAGTATGAATAATTGGCCGACAATTTATTACCCTAAAGCCTCCAAACAGCCATTAAGGAGTGACGGTGGTGTTGCATGCTTGCCCTGACCGGGATTGCAAGAATTAAGGCCTCAGTCAAGATTGCGACTGCTAGCCTGCTCATAAGGACGCTCCTCATAAAGGAAGGAATGAGGCTGCATGCTGGCCCTTGCCCACAGGTGGGCCTGCGGTTTAATGTTGATGCAAAAAAAGGCCCAGAGCTCTTCCAGCACATTCGTGCTGTAGCGGACTTGTGGTGAGTTGTGATTGTGTTGTACACGCTGTTTAAGAGCTCTTGGCTGGAGGACATTTCCTTGTTTTCAGGAACCTGTCTGGTGCATGCTGGATGTCACACACAAGCTTGAGCGCCACAAGTGTGCTGCGTTCGTGCCTCGCTCTTGTGAGCTTTGTGCTTGATTATTCTGTCCAGGGGGCTCGTCAAATCTGGGGTAGTTGAGCTGTGCATGTCGTATGGGAGCCTCAAATTTTACAACAGCTTATTTGCTGTCCTGTCCAGGCCTTAATATGCTTGCAAGATTAATGCACTCAGCAAATGCACTGATGGCAGGAAGTGCATTGGTAGTGGATTCAGTGTAACTCTGCCATGTCATCCACTGTCCATACCATCATTTCTCTCTCTTGTGTAGCTGGCTGGCTCGGTGGTAGTATGTATGTGTGTATACATATTTGTGTAGTGATATGCAGACTTACCTCCCACACCACTCACAGCAATTACAACCAAGTCACCGACCAGAGGCTCAATCAGTTTTACGATGAGGCGGGGGCTGAGCACAGTGCAAAAAGGCTTATAAGCACAATAGATAGCAAGGCAAACATGACCGAGTACCCCCCAAGCTGCGCTTGTGAGTTTTTGTCTGACACGTTAGAACTGACAATGATTTGCAATAGCATTATGACAGCTTGGCTCTTATATTTGGCAGGAATCTTGTTTGACATGAGGCCAAGATTTGCGTGAAGCTTGTTCATAGTTTGCATGTCATGTATGTACTTAAAACAGACGTGAATGCTCGCACAGGAATGACAAATAATAAGAGCCTCTTCTTCTGCATGCCATGAGCTCAGAAGGGTTGTGAGTGCTTCTACATGCACTTAGTGATGTACACAGCAAAAGCTTGTGACACACGCACGAGCACGCACGCGCACACACACACACACACACACACACACACACACACACACACACATGTGCATCAAATAAAGTTCAAAGGCCAAGCGTATATTACACCATATTTTACACCTTCTTAGCTTGTAAACTGACAAGACATACTAGCTTGAACTTTCTGTGAGCCCATGACATCTGTTGACGCCGCTGCAAACAAAAGAACTAGCACAGTGCAATGCCAATCAATCTGACTAGCGTAGCTGAATTCAATTGACCCAAGGACGTCTGCATTGTGCACACAGGTGTGGAGGGTCTGGAAAAAGGAGACAGGGGCAATGTTGGATAACGTGATCAAACATGCGGTAGGTGCTCATGATAATTTGAGCGCAGACGTGAAGACAGGCATGCCCATTTTGGGCGCAGCTGCGCTGAGCACTCGACTGTTTCATGGCATATGATAGCCCTATGATGTGCAGCAGCCTCTTGATGAGTAATAGCCTCTTGGCATATGACGGCCTTGGCAAAGAATAGCCTCAAACCACATGGAACGCTTGTTGTCATTCCAGATTACTGCAATGTCTAATTCACCAACCTGGGATAACCATCCAATAGCCAGTCATAAGTACCATAACCAAACTGCCAACCAACTAGTCAACCAACTGATGAAAGGTACAGACCACAATCTCGTCAGTGATATAGCCATAACCATGAAATAACGTGACATTGTGCCTCAATTGTGGGCCACAGTATAATGCTGATTTGCATGTAGCTTTGCTGGAAAAACACAATTCTTATGCAGAGCATTGCAGGCAAGCAACTGGAAAAGCCGCAATGGCAATACCATGAGTCCATGACGTATCAGGCAAGCAACGCTTCTTTCTTTCATCCTGCAGGTTGAGCCCCATCGGTGCTTCTACCAACTGCGCACCACCCACAAGGTGTGACTTAACTGTTATACTTAATTATTGGAGTGATGCATGCACTTTATGTGTTTTATGTGAAGAGGCAAGTGTGTGGGTGTGGATGTGTGCATGCGTGCGCGCGCATACGGGTGTGAATGTGTGGGTATGGGTGTGGGTGTGTACTTTGCGTGTGTGCTTGTGTGGGTGTTCCGTGCACATGCACGCGCTTGTGAAGCATGAACATTATGGAATAAAAATGCAAACAAGAGGTTACCGCTGCACATACTTTAGGTTTTGAAAGCGAATACATCTTGTAGTTAAAATCATGTCAACAGAGCTGAGCATCATGAGTTTGAGTTATTGTAAGGTAAGGAACCACTTTGCAGACTTGTAGCACACAGCCTTCCATCTGTCTTACAGCTTCACTTGTGAATGTTTCGCAGACCAGCATAGGTCTGACATGCTCAAAACAGCACACTTTCAATCTCAGCTCAGCATATGTATGACCTGCCCAAATATCACTTACCATCTGTGAATGGCCCAGGTCAAAGGCAATGAGACAGCATATGTGCAGCTTGCCAACGATTTCCTAATCGGAGAACCAAGTGAATGGGTGAGTGTGGGAATGGGCACGCCAGGTTGGTCTCTTAGCGTGAGTGTGTACTGCGCACGTGGATGTGACAGGGTTCATGGGTGGCCAGATGGTGATATGCCCATGAGTATGTGCCACATTTGACGCGCAATATGTTGCTGGAAAGCTGTATGCAGATAGGGAGCTTTTGTCACTTGCAAACTCCAAGCGCATGCTAGTGATTGGTGATATTCCGCTTGACACTGCGCCACTCAACTTTTACTTCATCAAGACAATCACAGGCCATGATACCGTATCAGTGCCACTTCTTACATGCTCGCTGATGTGAGAGCTGTGCAGATGTTTGGGGGATGTTTGAGACCCCGCTGCATAACTTCTTGGCTTATGAACATGCACGCATGCACGAGCACACGTTACACATATCATCACAGTCGTTTGAGTTTTGGCTTAGTTATACTGCTTGAAAACCAAGTCGAAACTCAAACAATTATTTGACAATATTTGACAATATGACTAAGGAGACATGGCCAGAGAAGTTGATCTGCAGAAAACAAGATTATAAGGCTCAAAAAGCTGAAAGCTTTCATATTGTCAAGTCTGCAAGAAGTATAAAGCAAATCAAACATCAAATTTAGCTATCAAAGCTGCAAAGGTCAGAAGCTCAGTTTGCGATAAGTCAGAGTCAAACATGTGCATAGGGGTGCATAAGACCGAAAGTCACTAGAGTTCCCAACAGAGAGGCTCTGGCCCGATTGACCTACCCGTTGGGCCCCTACCTAAGCAAAATCATCCCAAGGCTTCTTGGGTGCCAGGCACATGGCACTTTGGTGGCCTACAGCACCACAATAAAAGCAAGCGCTTTGGTGTTTCATTGCATTGACATCATGTATGGATAGCAAAGCACCGGTGTGGGGGTGGTGAATGTGGCTGAGACGCAATGGATCAAGGTCAATGCAGTGCCATTGCCCTGTGTGTGTGTGGGCTTGTGCACCTGGTCATCCCTGCCTTTCCTGCTGCGCCACCACCACCAGGTATCCAGGGCTCCAGATGATGAACTGTTTTGCATGTACGTGGCCGCCATGCGTGCCACAAAGCTGCTGTTCCTTAACAGTGCTCTGGCATGGGTCAAGAGCCCGAGCCGTGCTGACCAACCTCTCCCCTCTCTCCAGGTGAGGTGCAACCTTCTGAATGCCTCACTGGTACAGCTCTGATAGGCATAAGACATTCACTTGTCGAGCTCCTGCTGCGTATGTATTCTTACCTAAATTGGTCACACGCGCGCGCGCGCACACACTCTCACACACACACACACACACACACACACACACGCACACACACACACACACGTGCGCACACTTAATTCTGTGGCGCCTGAAGGCTCTGAAACCTGGTCCTTGTTGTTGTTGTATGATGTCAGCTGTTATTGTGCTGAACTTCCATATGTGCCGCTCAGAATGTCACTTATGCAAGGATTGGCATGCGTGTTCTTGACGACAGCTACGCCACTTGCAGTTTTAAGGCTCACTGTAGGTAGGCCGTCCAGTGCTCTGCAGCAAAATGATCCACTGCTGAAGACCTGCGCATGCGCCACGATCACAGGTCATCGGAGAGGGAGGAGCTTGCCTGCCGAGCACCAGCCAGGCATCAATGCCCCCTCTCTCTGCTGTAAGTTCCTTGTCCTGACCTTCTTTCCCTGAAACGAGTGAAGCCTTCAAGTCCTTTTACTCTGTGTAGAGTTCAGAATCCGTGCTTACTACAGTTTTGGTGGTTATAAAGTTCAGAGTAAGCAAGTAAGCATGCCTCCTCACTGCTCAGGTGCGCTGAATAGCAACTCTGCCTCAGTGAGTTGCCATTTCCTTGTAATATTTCCATATGAGTAAACAGGTGTCTGCAACTTTATATTGGTCCAGTACAAGGAATGCTGTGGGTGAATTTGCAGATTCACAGGGCAAACGTGTCATTGGTGCCCAAAGTCGGTGGGCACTTTTCAATGCAATTGGGGGCCTGGACAGGCATACTGAGCGTGCTATCCCACTAGGGCTATAACAGGCGCACTGTGGCACACTGAGCATGCTGACCTATAAGGGCGCATCAGGCGCACCGTCCATGAGGGCATCAGCACAGCTTGCACCTTAGCTGCCTCTCTGTCCGGAGCCTGCTTGCTTCTCTCTTGCAGATGCTCGAGCTTGAAGCCTGCATGACTTAACTCTGTTCCTGCACCACCCATCCAGGTCTCTGCAACTACGTCTCCTGCAGAGATTGAACTTGACTCTGATCCTGCACTACCCTTTCAGGTCTCGCTCCTGGACCTGAAGCAGCTGGATCCAGGAGCCTACGAGCTGACCCTCCTCACCAGCCCCAACTCCCGTCCGGTGCCTCAGGACTGTGTCACTCATGGGCCGTGGCACAGGTACGTGTACAGACTTCTTGAACTGAAGGATAAGCCAGAGGTTAACCATTTGTGTACCTGTAGCACAGTTATGTGTACAGACTTGCAGATCTACAGGATAAGCCATCAACCAAGGAGATTTACCATATGTGTACCCGGTATGTAGATTCAAAGAGGCTTTTAGCCAGCAGGCATCTCCTACTATGGAATGTCATAGCAGCTCAATGCCGTTTACTTCAGAGCTTATACACCCGTGTGCTTCAGTCATCTGAAATTCTGTAGACGCCAGACACAGCAATGCAGCCTCAAACCTATAGCTCATATCATATTACGCTCTGTATGTCAAACATGCATGCTATCCACACCAACCTGTCGCTTGCCACTCATGTGCATGCAGGTGCAATTCAGAATTCTGCACTCGTCCCTGGTTCAGGTGGGGCTGGCACTACTCTCGTGAGCCGTTTGTACCTGGGTTGTGAGCTTGCACACCTAACATCCCAGAGAAATACTTCTACCCGCCTGTCCTCCTTTTTTATATTCTTCTGATATATGTATGAGTAGCGCAGACTTTGCTCCCTGTTTGCTTCAGACTGTGTTCATGCCACGTACATTGTTTGCCAGGCACCCAACCAAAAGGCAATTGTTTGCGATGAAAGCGCTTCTATTCCCTTCTGATCACGCCTGACCTTGCATGCAACCCACCAAGTGCACAACATACTATTTCCTCTTTCATGCGCAGGCACAGGAAAGGTGCGCGCATCAGCGTCACTTGCCAGTCCAGTGGTCTGTCAGGCCCATCGGTGGCTCTGTGTAGCTCTTGTGCCCAGGCCACAATCTATGGAGACCTGTGGGGTGCATCTCCGCAAGGGGTTATGGAAGAAACGCTTGAGGCTGTTGTTTGTAAGATTAGTGTTCATGCTGATGACACTGCTCCTTCTAGCATAGCAGCTACTTCAGTGCAGTACTCCATGCGAGAATCTGCTACGGAGCTCATGCCCACCATGTGATCTCGGCTTTGTTACGCTACCCTTGTAGGCAGGTACAGCTAATTAATTTTAACCTTAAGTGTTCCAGGCTTTATGCAGTGCTTGTGTCAGGCACTCTCCCTCTTCAAGATCCCTCGCCAAGTTGGCGGCTTGAGGGGTGTTCTCTCAAAAGGTTTTGAATAACGTGATACGGCCACCTGCATTGCAGCTGAACCCAAGGTTCTACTTATGTGCTTTATAGAATTTAGCAGACCATGCATGCCTCTTAAAACGCGCTATAGCATGTGCTTAGCTGCCATGTAAGCCTTTCATGACGAGTGGTCATGTTCAAGCTAAGCATTAGTAATGTTATCCTATTATCCTACTGCGCTGTCCTTAAGGAACTCATCGGCTTTGCACCAGGAACTGTGTTGTGCATACTCCAGACTGAATTGCTGAGTGTCGGTAAAAAGTGTGCAAGCAACAGATCTAAAATTGAGGCTGGCATAGTTCAAATCTATCCACAAATATCAAGGTACAAGGAATACACCGTGATGTGTGTTAGATTATGGTATTCAGGCTCTGTCCGAGAGAACGACCTGAGCCACTGCTCACCACAACTCAATAATACCCACAACCTGAAATGTCCGCATTGTGCATATAAGAGCATTAAAGCACACGAGAGCATTGGTAAATTGTCTTAAGCCTCAAAGGCCCCAGCTTAAGTAGCAATGTTCTACAGTTCTTAAGTAACAAGTTTTACAGACCAAAATTTGAAGAGCCTCAGGGCACAGGGAAGAGCCGCAAAAGGGCAGTTATTGCTTGAACCAACTTTAGGGCAGAAAGCTCAATCCATTAGTATGATCGCAGACTGCCGGATGACTGAACATAGTTGACGGGCGGCAGTTGAGAGCCTGCTAGTAGTCGGGCAAAGGGACCTACATGACAGCTTTGCACTTCAAGTTGGACCTTGAAACACCAAATGGACACCTAGGCCTATCAAAGCTACATTGAGCGCAAGAAACAGTTCTTTAGCCCTGTCATTCTTCTAGGCATCAGCAGAGCTGGAGAATGCAGGAATTATCTTGTCCCTGCACTCACAAAGTGCTGGCCTTGATACTTGCAATGTTTTGTTTGCTATCTGAGTTTACAACTGGCCGTACAGTCATGGTACCATGAATACCGGTATTCCTTTTAGTCGCAGTGTGTTAGTACCTCACATACTATGCGCTAGACCTCACATATATGTCCATGGCAGACCTGTGAGCACACATAGCAGCTCTTCCTTACACCTCGTTTTGGCAGCTAAACTGCCCCAAGGGCAGGTACCATACAAGCTACAAGGCAAGGTACCATATAACCTACAAGGCACCAAGCAGGGCCGCCAAGGTCACTCTGATGAAGCAGATTCACACCCCTTGAAGCCAACATGTTCCCTGTTGTTTTGTTGACGTACTGGAACGTGCTTCACTACCTGTACTTCTTGCTTTCTTCAACTACCTTAGCCTAAAAGAATTGAGCTTACGTAGCACCGCCCATGAGACACCAAGCACCAAAGAATCTCAGCAAATACTGCACGGCTTACAGTGTACAGGCAGTGAACTTACTGAGAGGCACAGAGTGAGCATGCTGGAAAATCACGAATAACACTTGGAGGGGCATGGGTGCGACACATAGTGAGATCAGCAGCCAAATTTGCATGCACAAGAAGCACACGCGCCTGTGAGCATCGTTGGTTGTATGTCTAGGAGGCGGCACTGCTAGTGTTGCACAGGTGCACCTGCTTATGAAGAAGCCACAGAAGCTGTGCTAAGCTGATTCACACTGGCACCTCTTGGTGTAAGCACATACTTCTCAATGGCCTGGGCAACGCCATCTTCATCATTGCTCTTCATGACATCAGCCGATACTGC
Source organism: Dunaliella sp. WIN1 (assembly GCA_004335645.1). NCBI lineage: Eukaryota > Viridiplantae > Chlorophyta > Chlorophyceae > Chlamydomonadales > Dunaliellaceae > Dunaliella > Dunaliella sp. WIN1. The sequence goes on from QAXF01003048.1 coordinate 49,923, forward strand.
TCTTGCTTTCTTGCCTGCGTTGCCCATAGCAATTCCAAGCTGCATGCACGCAGGGGTGGCAGCCGAATTGAATTAGGGCAATACGTACAAATACACGACAATCTTTTAAGCCATGTAAGTGTGAACTTTTTTAACAATGTAATTGTTTTTCTCTGCAGCCATGCTTCTAGTGATTGTTATGCATTGGCATTGGTGCTTGCATGCACCATAGATGACAGCAGAAGCGCACCCTCTTCACTCCTTCAAAATACGGGCAGCGATATCGGCACATGTGCAGTGCAGGAACAGCTGACATGGTAAATTTCTTAGCAGCAGTTCTCCATGGCAAGCCCAAACTGCACAAATACAAGGTGGCAGCAAGCGCCTGTGTGATACCTCAGCTGCCGTTTGAGGAACAAACAGCACCGCTTGCTACTCAAGTTCAAGCGCTGCAACAGTAGTTGACAATGAGGAAAACAGTTGCTCACTTCTCCATCGTCACTGCCCCAGACAGGCCATGCAACTGCAGGGGCATAAGCAACGGGCTCCTCCTGGAGCCAGGCAGCCTCATGAAACAGCTGTACGGCACCAGAGCTAATGCAACATACAATACATCACACAGCTAATGAAATGTTGATAATGCAGCACACACTTACACCAACTGACTGAAGCATCTCGACATCGTTCTCGCCATCCCCCAAAGCCATAACCGTAGATGGGTCAACCTTCATCCGTTCCAAGAGCCATAAGAGTCCCGTGCCTTTTGATGCACCCAGCGGCAGCACCTGTGACGGTTTGAGTACACGTGCAAGCACACAGACACGTCAGACACTTAAAGATCGTATATTACAAAAGTTGGTATTCTTGATTTCTATCCTTAATATCTAATGGCCAGCGCCAGGATTGCGAATGCATTTGGCACTCCTTCTGTGTGTGTGTGTGTGTGTGTGTGTGTGTGTGTGTGTGTGTGTGTTTATGTGCTTCAAGTGCAGCTGCCTGTGTTTGTACACGCACAGCATGATGCCAAATGAATGTGACCAGCAATGGCTCAGGTTTGTAAGTGACTGTGAAGGCATATCAGCTTGCTCTGGGGCCACTTCTAGTGGCACCAGTCTCCCTATTTTGCACCAGAGTTATACAAGAACAAATGAGGAAGGAGAAAGACTTTATTGGTACTAGCTTTCCAATGCATCAAGGAAGTGCAAGACAAATTACAAGCAAGCAATCGGCAGCATGCTTTCCTCTTATAATTTCAGTGCGCACCTCAAGCATCCCTGGCACCGCTGTTGTTGTTGAAGCTTGGCCCTGAAGCCTGCTCTCCACAACAGGGCGGAGCTCATCAATCCTGTTACAACAGAGTTATGAACAATTGGATGAGGCACATAGTTACTTGCTGTATGAAGTCTAGTGCCGACAAGCAAGTGTGCATGTAACTGCACAAGCAGCAAGCCAAGGAGCCTGCAGCAACAGCCATTCCGTGACCATTACTGTCACAGGCAGCCAGATCAGAGGTGTGCCAGCTAAGAGAGATCAACGCAGAGGGGAGCAGCCAAGGCAACTCCAGAGCCAATAACATATGAAGTAACACCACAACACGATCAATTACATGCTCACGGACTAGATAGCCGACCTTTGACGGAGAGTGCTGAGGTTCAATTTTACAAACGAAAATAACTTGTTTGACCACGCCTGACGCCACTCACTCTTTTTGTGGGCCCATAAAAATGAGCTTTTGCATCGCCACCTTTCCGACTGAGCCACTGAGGTGACCCACCGCCTCAACAACTGGCTGCAACAAAACAAAGATATAACAGAAGAGATAGGTACACAGGAGCAACAGTTGTGGGCAATCAGAACCTTCACAGAAGTGTGGCTTATGGCATTTGGACGTGAATACAGTTTTCATTGCATGCAGCACAGGGTGCAGGGACCTGCAAAGTCAGCCGGGCCCAAGCAAGGGTTGAGGGCATCTGCGCTGCCACAGCTGCAGCAGCAGCCATTATTTAATCTCCTCTGAATTGCCCTTGATGGCAGCAAACAGTACAGTCCCCTATTGGGCTGGGTGACGGATGTTGTGTTTGGGCTACAGCAAAAGATTAAAGAATCCTTCAGAAAGGCATACAAGATGAATCCTACTCAAGTCAGGGAGGGAATTGCTGTTGCATGCACCTTATTGCATGTACCTGTCAAAGCATCTTTTGCAAGTACCTTATGCTATTGCAAGCACCTGGTGTCTCGCATTTGCGTGTTAAATGTGCATAGTGCAAGTACGTGTTGCCACAGCGTGTGTGTATCACGGGCAGCTGTTGCTGCTGCATGTACCTGTTGCCTGTGCCTACTGCATGTGCTTGATGGGCGCACCTCTAGCAATCTGCAGCTGCCAAGCATGTTGCCTCTCTGCTTCTTTGAGGCACTGCATGCACATACCTCTTTATAGAATTTAAGGCTCTCCGTGTAGTCATTTAAGGAGGCTGACAGGATGCGATCAGCACAGTAGACGATTGCTGTGAGCCCTGTTGAGCAATGAAGTACCAAGCAGCAAATATTTCTGCTAAGGGCCAAGTAGAGATTGTATGCATGGTGTCAGTATGGAGCACACAATAGCTGTCCTTATGCATAACATGCTGTACAATTGCTGACTCAAGGCATGGCAGAAAGTACCGCAGGTGGGGTGCAAGCGACTGCCCTGATTTTGTGACTAACACGTCTGGTATTGCACAGGCACAAAGCTGTCGTACATGAAAGTCTCAGCGTAAGGTACACATTGCATCACAACGATGATGCATGATGCTGTGATGCTATGGCCCATATCCTCGGGCAGCTTCGGTGCAGTTTGGGCAACTCCTCAATTTGCATTGTAGGGTGCCACAATGCTGAGCACACAAGCTTTGCGGCATTGTGTGCTCAGATGTTGCACAGCGTGGCCTATGGAAGTGGATGGTGCTGGACAAGGACGGTAGGGGAATGCAGTTGTTGGGCATTCTCAGCATGTTTGCGCTCAGGCTAAGCCTTCAAGCTGAAGCGTGGCTTCCACTCGTATGCATTTCTTACATGCTATATGTGTAGGGTTGGTGCATATCCCAGTATATATCAGAGTATTCAACCTGGTCTCTCGTCGCTGGACACACTGGAGTAACATCTTGCCCACTGAAGGCGTGCACAGCAAGCTGGTGCCAAGCAACCTGCCAGCTCCCTTTCAAGTATACACTCCTTTTAAACACCAGATCAGCCCCTCCTCAACATAGTTAATCACCTCACCTCGTTCATCTGCCATCTGTAGGCACTCAAGAATTACAGGGTGCTCTAGCTCCCGTTGAGTCAGCACAGAGCCTGCTGCGTCGCACACATACAGGCCCTGCAAGTATACGCCAACAGACAGCAAGGCTTGGAGCTCATAGGCTGTACCATGCTCGGTACTCACAGAACTGCCAGTCCATACACAGCTTTCACATGTGAGTACTTGAGCATGCTGCTCATGCGTGCACACGCCAGCTTATTGTACGCTGACACAGGGGTGCGCCTGCCTGCGTGTATGGTACACCCATGCAACCCCAATCCCTGCCGCACCTGCAGAAAGACTCCAGGTGTATCCAGGCTCAATTTTGAGAGCACCTCGTTGACCTGCAAGCATAGTCCGAGGCAGGCAGTGATCACCATGCGCCAGTGACCATGAGCTTCAGCCTCTGAACACCTGCCCACCAAAGCATGCCTGCCGGGATGCATGCATATGTGCGCGCACAGCAGCAGATTGCAGCTCTGAGCACAGCAAGAAACCCCTGGACCCACTAACATTCTGCAGCAGATTAAAGCATGTAGTGCTCCTACCATGCAACCTCCCCCAGAACCTTACCCAAGGACCCCTGGCTTTCCCAGTGGCCAGTATTAAAGGCACTCCCACTTTAGCCGCTTGCCGTACTGCTGCAATCGTCCGCTCTGAGAGCTCTTGCTTGCTGTTCAGCAGAGTGCCATCCACATCTGTGGAAAGGGGAGGCAAGGAGGATGAAGATGCCTGAAATAGGCTCCAATGCGTGCATATTGCCAATATCACAGTATGAGCTGCAGGATACTTATTCCCTAGATAAGTTGCTTGAATGAGTACTCTACTTGGTCCGCCCACCAGTTGCAATCATGCTGATGCATGGTGCAGGGGATCCAGAGGGGAGGGTAGCAGCGGCCTTGGTGACAGGAGCAGGAATTATAGGTGGCAGGAGGGGTGTGCGGAGGGGTCCCTGCCTTCTCAAACACTGCTGAACTACCTGTCACATTCGCAAATGATCAAGTTAGCATTAATATTTGTCATGTGCGCGGTGAGTTTGGGCGAACAGTGTGTGTGTGTGTGTGTGTGTGTGTGTGTGTGTGTGTGTGTG